>JAQFXV010002385.1:0-10519 GCA_034694065.1 Camisia spinifer
CTAATGTATTATCGACAAAAAAATCATTTGATTATTTGTAAAATTGAATCAATAGATTATATTGATATATGATTTGCAAAATTGAATCAATAGATTATATATGATTTGCAAAATTAAGAGTTTTGTAATATTCTAGTTTATTAGATAATTTTATTAGAAATGACCAGAGCTCGGACTTTTACGAAAGTTCATTTCGAAATTTTGTTTGCATTAATCGAATGCTTTAGTAAACTTATTTTTTTAGTTGTATGAATTTTTGTAATAGTTGAATATTCAGAGCTGAGAGTATTTTATAGTAATTGATGAATTGAGAGTTTTTAAACAATAAAGATTTATTTTTTGATGGAGTTTTCTGGTAATAGTTTTTTTTGTTTATTCGATGATCTGTTAATTTATTAGTTTAAGAACGTTTTAGGCAATAGAGAAACCCTTATTTTTGAGTCCCAAAGTCAGTTTGATATTAGTTTTTAAAAGAATTGTTTCTTAACTCTGAAAATCTAAAGATTTATATTTGAGAACATTCCATAATATTTCCGTTATTTGAAGGCTGAAGTTCTTAGCTTTAGTTGACGTAATCCTTCACATTGTTACAAATTGTGCTGTCGACCGAATAATAATACTAAGAAAAATAAGTGATTTTTTTCAAAATTCAAGATCTATTTTTGATTTCATTTAATAAGCTCAGTGCGTATTTTTATTATTATTTATTTGAACTGATTATATGTATGATCTCAAAAATGATCTGCAACATTATCAACATCTAACTAAAGTCAAATTATTTTTCATTTATTCGAAATATGTCCGAAATTCGTGACATTATTTTCAGACCATTAATCAAACTTTTTAAAGTGTTTTATTTTAAAGTTCAATCTCTAAAAATATAACAACGACTTTCTGTAAAAGAAGTGTAAGTTTTTCTCGAAGTTCAAAAATCAAATAAATATTCAACTTAGAGTTGTGACGAAGCTTGACTTTTTTCAATGAGTAAAAATATTTGTCAAATATTATCAAAAAAAAGTCGATAAACATTCGTTATAAAACCATTTTTTGTCTGCAAAAATATTATATTTATGTCAAACATTGCCTGATAAAAGGTTTTCCATGAAAGCTCATGACTAAAGTTATTGTATTTTCAATGAGTGACTTAATATGAAAACTACTTGTTTTATTTCTCGATAATAAATTTCTTGGTTTAATGTGAAAATAACTGAGATATTACTGAAATAACTTATAACTGAATTATCACTAACTTATTTTGGGCAAAAGTTCAACCCAATAATTTATGATATATTCATAATTCAATTAAAAAGAATTGAGTAAATTTGTAACTCAACACAAAAAGGCACTCTCTATTAATATACTTAATATACTTAATAATTAAAAAATTTATTGGTCTGATGCATATGTTTTGCTGAATACTTTCGTATGAATGGATATTTTTGTTGAAAACTTTGAAAGACGATTCCCACGGGAAAGGCTTAAAATATTCCATTTTCTGTCAGATCTTTCCTTTTTATCTTAAACACGTATTTCAACCCAAATATTTCGTCAACTTTGGCTTTTTGTTTACCCAAACAAATCAATATCATAGAAAAAATGATAGCTTAGCTTTTGGAAAGTTATAATAGAATATTAGAGATTTTGTTCTTTAATTAAGGTTGGATTCAATTCATTCTTTCAAATGATTTCGTTTACTTATTTTCTAAACTTCTCAATCAATAAATCATTACAAAAGAATGATTCGATTAATTTATTCAAAACAATTATCGATGTTTCAGTTGGTAATAATCTTGTGACACAAGTTCTTTATTATTTAGAGCGAGACTGACTTTCATCAATTTGTCAATAATAGTGTTTTATCTTAATAAAGAGTTTGAATTTTACAACAACCAAAAAGTACTCTCAACTCGTCAGATAATTTTTTATTTATAATATGATAAGCGTTTTTCTTTTCTTTAAAACATCGAAAATATAAATAGAGAAACAAGATTTTTATTTATCTAATTCAAGTATCAGAAACATAATAACTTGAAAATTACTTCAAATTATTTAATTATTTGAAATTAAAAACACGAAAATAGTTTTCGCAAAAGTAAATTTCAATGAGATTCGCGAAAAACTTTTAAGTTTTGTTTCTCAATATTTTTGCATCAATTATTAAATAAGTTCAATATCAATAGCATTTCAAGAGAAATTCAACTTCAATTTAGTGAATTTTTTGCAGAATAAATCAAAATATATATTATCATAAAACAGTCTGTAAGATATCTCAACTTATTGTACATACACTTATTATTTATGAGTTGGGATCACATCTCTAAAATCAATTGAAAAGTTTATGAAAATTCGTTTCTAAAAACATTATTGAAATGAAGTTTTTTTATTTGCATTCATGTTATTTGTTGATAGTTTTTATATAGTTCAATAATATTCGATATAAACTAATTTAATACTCAAATTAATAGAACTAATAGTTAATAAGTAGTAAAATTAATTGTTGAATAATCTATAACTTTTAGTCTGTTTATAAACTTGATATCTCAGAAAGGAGTAATTGATTAAAATAATTTGGTGATTGATAAAAATGAATTAGTTTGTAAAAGTATAGTTTAATGATTGAATTTAGCGCTGAATAGCGGTAATCGAGAGTAGAATAGTATGATAGGTTGTTTTTGGATGCGTAGAGCAATAGAAAAGTGGTGGATTGTAAGCACGAGTTCTAAACGTATGAGTTCATTGAGTGTACGGATCATTATTTAGTTGAAGACGCCTTATGCCTATGCTCTTTGGATACTCTCTATCTATCTAACACTCTTTCCCTCTCATATTCTCCTTAACTCTATATATCATTAGTTTATTTATTTCAGTCAGAGATGCTCTTCATATAATGCTATGTATTGTGCAGTACTTTTAAAACGTTTATTATAGGAAACATAAATCTTAAAATACAAAATAAATAGTCATTCAATATGAAGACATTGAGTCATATCTATTGCATTGAGTAGCGAATGATGGCATTTATAAACAATTTATTCTCCAATAAGCGAATCAGACGTATTGGTGTAAAAGATGTGACCGCAGTCAACATTTGCATCATTTGCAACATTTAACTGTCATTTTAAGTGTATAAAAGTTAGTTGTCTTTTGTATACCTAAAAAGTGTTTATTTGAATCATGTTTGTCTTTCTTAAGTGTGAGAAAACTATATAAACTATTTTGGCACCGAATTAAATAACTTATTCGTTCTGAAACCAAAATTGTTTTCTTGACTTTTAAAACTTGAAAAATTCACTGCTTTCTGGAATTGGAAGGAAAATAATAAGGAGAATGTCATCGCATCCCAACTTCGATACGACAAACCGTAAAAGTCGTTTTTATAATGAAAATAATGTAATTTTATTAAAACCACTTTTTAATGGAACAGAAAATTTGTTTAAAAGTATTACAAGAACATGGATTTCTCACTACAACATGAAAAAAGAGTTTATCTATATGTTTGGTTTTGCGATTTGGATATTGTTTATAATAATTGTTCCAACAGTTCCTATCCTTATAAATATAATCTCTCCCCTGTTATTCATATCTAGTATTTATTATTGGTTAGCATTACTCACTAGAAATCAATTGAATAATAATAAGTTATATATTGTTTTGTTGGCCAATCTATTCAGTGAATTACTTAATAATTGTTTGACGAACGGAGAAATCAGCGTTTTTACTATCGAGCAATCATCAGTTGGTATTACAAACGTTAGCATTCATTTGAGTTCATTTGTTACATGCGGTTCAACAATAGCATTAGTGCTTTATCTGTTTGGATTCACATTCAAATTAGCATTCATTATATTATTGATATCCCAATTGGTACGAATCTTATCGACCACATTGTCGTTAGAAATTGCGAACTCTCCTCTCCGCCCAATTTTAACGGTCATATTTGGCTTAATTGGTATAATTGTCGCGAGAAGTACTGAAACCTTTTTAAGTCCAGTTATTTCCACACTAATCACTCCGGATAGCCGAATGGTTGCCTGGAGACGAAGACGTTCATCAAATGCATTGCTTAATGTTCCGAGGCGTACATCTTTACCAGCATTAGGTGCAAACCGAGCCTTGAGCTACCAAAGCTACCATGGAAACTATGTAAGTTTGGCTACACTTCTTCCTATACTTCGTATATCATGCAATACTATCCACCTCTTTTATACTATTACTCTGTTTTTATCAATTCTATTCGATCCCATTTATTCCCTTTTCATATTGTACAAAAAATATTAACTTTTCCATTATAAGTGTTCCTTATATTGAGTTAGAGAAAGAAATTTTATTTCTCAATGCATAAAACCTATGCTAATTTACACTGATTTATTGGAGTTAAGAGAATATCGAATTAACAATACTTCCTCATACCTGTATATATTATGTTCATTTCATCATATAATATATCTCAAGGAAAGATTGAAAAATGCTCTTTCTTTTATCATTACAAAATTGAGTCAAACAAATAAAAGACTCATCACTTTTTAAACCTTTGATTCAAAACAAAATTAATGAAATCAAGTTTGTCTTAAAACGTTGAAAAGATTGGAAAAATGATTAATGCATAGCAGCGCTACTTTCGAAATGTATACTATAGAGAAATTGAGAATTTACGAAAACTAATTGAATAAGAAAATTGTCTCTTTCATGAAAAGAGATAGAATATCACAAAAACCAATAATGGTAAACATGTTTCAAGGTGTGTGACGTCTTGTTCAGTAAGATTTGAGTGTTTGCAGAGAAAACCAAAAGTTTATTCGTTATGCCTTTTTAATAACCATACTTTGAAAAAAAGTTTTGTAAAGTTATAGATTCATAACTCATTGTAAATGTTTAATAAAAAAGAGATGCTCTCAATTCGAAACAAAAAACACTTGAGTGTTCTCAAGTCTTTATTCTAGTGTTCGCATACATTTTGCAATAAAGTGTCTAGAACTTTGTCATCGTTAATACTGTACAGACAAAGTTATGCTATCTTTTAGAAGCCTTTATTGAATGGCAAATGTCAAAGTATAGAGATGTGAATATTCTGCTTTTCAAAAATTGACATTTAATTGATTTTTAAAATTGAAAATTTGTTGTATAGATTGAGGCACAATATGTCACATCACAATATTTTGTTTTTTCAGCAAAAAACTAAAAATTATATAAAAGTTTGCCAATCAATTACTTTTTCATATTATGCTCTTTAGATAATATAGTAATGACGACAGAGAATAACTTATAATTACAGCAATGGTTGCCCTCAAGTACTTTCATTATATTATGAAACATTACAGTTTAGTTTTCGTAATATTAAACATTATTTAATTAAAATTTATGAATATATAGTATATATAGTGACCATTTGTAAACAAAATAGTGATTCGTTTAAATAGAAGAATTTTCAACTAATTAACTTTGAGGGCATAATCTGACTATTCTATCACTTGACTGAATCATTTTTTTCTTTCAATACATTGTAGTGTTTCAGATCATCACAAGATTTAATATCTAATTAAAAGAGATTATTACTTATTTTAATAAATTTCAAACAGAAAACAAAGTTTATAATACAGAAGAATAGAACCCGAAAATACTTGACACTAATTTTTAATTAAGATAAAGCTCACGCTTTTAATTAAAAAAAATCTTCTCTTAGTCACCGGACTTATGAAACACTTTATTTGTGTGCATAAACATAATGTCATTGTAAATGTATTTCTCTGAAAAAATTTCATGAAATATTTGTTTAATAAATATGTAATGTATTGCAATTTGATGAGCATGGTGAATGTGATGATTATTGGAGCGTTGAAAATATGGGCTTTACATGTGAAGAAGTTATAGCGAACTGTGATCGAAATTTTAATAATTTCATTTTCTACAGTCAATCCCTTGAAAATTCGAAAACAACCTGAATAAATAATACAGTACAGTCTAACCCGCATATACTGTGGTGAATCCCGGTTAGAGTGAACGGTGGGAACCGAATCCTGAATACATGTTTACTTGAGAACCTTTATATAGAATGCCAGTTATACTGAACACTTTCTGCGGCACCAAATAATTCACAATATCCGGAATAGACTGTATCAGTAATTCTGACGGCATGACTCTCAAAGATGCTTTTAAGCTAACTTTACCATTTTCAAAATGGTTTATTTGAAAACTTTTTAAAAATTTAGCATAAATAACTTGAATTTTAAATGATCTGTCACTAATTTTCATGATAAAGTTACTTTGAAAGTGTTTTTCTCGGAATTTCGGGTCAACAAGAAAAATACTGATCACAGTTAAATTTTCAAATCAAATAACGATTAGTCGAAAAAATTGAAGGGTTAGAAGAATAATTGAACCGAAACAGTAGAATGCTAGATATGAAAGCTATTCTTTGAACTTAAAATTCTCAATTCTTATAAATCTGACTATTCAATTATTTCAGGAATTTTGTGATCTTTTATTTAAATTTTAATGAGATAATTGGTTGCCTTTTAAGAAATAGAAGTTGGAATTTATTTTAAAAACTGATTTTTAATTAAATTTATAAATTGATTGGATTTTTTATAGAAAAAATGTGTTAATATTTGACCATTACTCGAAGCTAAAGTTTGCAAACGAAGCCCTTTAAACTCAATCTTAAACTATATAAAATTGAGTTATTTTTGTTTAAATGTTTAGGTACTTCTCAATCACTATTATCAGTTTCATTTATTGTATTTCCGGTAATAATTATTATTAAAGTGTGTGACTTTATGAAACAACAAGTTTTAGTTATTTTTCAATTAGAACCTTAAATAAATATGATCTTTCATTAGAGAATAATTTGAATCCATGTTTATGTTGAGCATGTTTGAAGTGCGAGTTTTGGAACTTGTTTTCGTTTAAGCGCTGAAACCCTTTAATGCTTTCATCACTATTATAGTTACAATAATGTTTATCGAATTAAGTGCCTAATTGAAAATTAGAATGACATATAGTCTCTGTTTGACTTGACTTTTGTCACAGATAATCATTGATAGAATCAAATTTTCATAACACTAACAAACAATTTCATCCATTAGTTTGAATGAGTTTAATCTCTATTTGTAATCAAATTTATGGATTTTGACACTAAACGTATAATAATGGAAATTTTTAAGAAAATTTCAACTCAAAAAAATGAATTCAGAAATTATTTATGTCCTAAAGCGAAAAATATCTGACGAGTTTTGCGCCTCAATCTTAGATATTTCCAGCGATTTTTCCATTAGTTCTAGAGAATAATTCATTAAATTATTCTTGTTTTAGTAAAACATAAGACAATTTAATGACTTTTCTAGAATATAAAAACAAAATCATGAATTCAAAACAAGAAACACTGAAAACAAGAAATTACAAATCCATAGGTTTAGTAGAAATACATTCGTTAGCTCTTCATATGACTGAAACATCTGAATATTAAATAAAAAGAAACGAATAACTAGTCGCTAAACTCCAGTTTGATATGAATTGAGTTATTTATGAATAATATTCTGGCTTTAGTGCACTTCTACTGATTCGATTATTTGATATGACACTTAAGTTGCAATACTGGATAAGTGTTGAAATGAGTGTGATTTCATCAATAAATTAGAAGCCCCACAAACTTGTAAATAAATGTGACTCAAGAAAATTGACACAATAATGCTTCACACAATTGCATTCGAGTAAGTCTGCACTCCTTTTCTGCAGTCTACTTATTATTTCAATTTGTATAACTTGTATGACAACATTTCCTCAATTAAGAATTAGAACGTTCACGAATATTATAGTCTAATTAATTTAAAATTGTTTAAATCATATTCATTAAAATTCATTTTTCACATCTATTAACTGCTTTTAAGACTTCAAATGTCTAATAATTAGTGTCTTTTCAATGTCATTAGAGAAAGATAATGGTTTATTGCAGTAAATTATTCGAATTCAATGTTTAATTTAATAAATTAAAAATTGAAAACTTGAGCACTTTTAGATGAAGTACTTTTGATAAAACTTAATAAGATTAAAAACATTCATTCGATAAAAAGCATTTCCCTTTGTTTTGAAAAAGTTGTTTTTATTCATATAACTTAAAGTTTACATTATTTCAATTCATTGTGAGATAAAATTCATTATGATTTATATTATTTAATAATCAAGTCAAAAAAATTTACATTTTAAATCTTGAGTTATATGAAAGTTTATGGGGATTCAACCCATTAAACCCCATGTATTTAAGGCACTGTAGAATGTTTTAGAAATTTTCAAATAAGCGTAAAATTGTTGTAAAGAAAATTTTGAGAATTCTGAACTGTATTCATTGTGAAATTGATTTTTTCCAACTTTAATGACTATAACAATCAATTTTATCAACAAAAAACGCAATACAGTTCAGTTTTTCAAACTTTATCAACTCTGTTGAAAGTAAATCCATGTTTACTAAAGGGTAACTCATTTTTCAAAAAATGTTATTATATCTCTACTGTATGTCTCACCGAATGATTATTTGCTTATTCGTATACATGACCCACTCATATAATATCCACAGAATATTCGTATTTGCAGAAAAGGTGCCCTTTTCTAATGCTCTTTATTCTACTATAGCGTATATTTTATAGCCTTTGCCATAGTTTTTGATAAATGGCTTCAAAGAAAAATTCATTCTTATGATGAATTATTTATCAGCAAAGAGTTAAGTCAGCGCTTGTTTGATAATTCTTTTAATTTATTTGAGTGTATTTATTAATCAAAATTAAAAAATGATTTAAAAAATGGTATAACTTATTGAGAAAATTGTTACTCAAATGATTTCGCCTTTTTAACAAGTCTTATTCAGTAAAAATACCAATACTTATGTTGGTTTTTCAATTGAAATTATAAATATTTATAGTAAAACAGAAAACAAAATGCAATCTTTTAGGATTTTGATGAATACTACAGATGAATAAAATTTAATTGATTTTTTAGTATAAATCTTGACTTTTGAATTATAACCTTTTTGAAATCATTTTAATTGTTAGCTTTTAGTTTAATGATCGATATTAACTAAAAGAAGGTTTGACTCCTAAAAAGGTTGATTTTTGTTAGACATCAAAAGATTGAAACTACAACAGATAAAAACAAAGTATATTTAATAGTCAGTTCTGAGTAGTGAAGAACACATTGACGGCAAATAAAGTATACACTAAATAAGTGAAGAACGAAGTGAAGAATGAAGTTACAAATTTCATGCAGAGTTGAAGTCATTTTCTGATAAAATATTAATTTTTTCAAATCTATATTTTGTTCATTCAGTTAGTGTGAAACTACAGAATATACCATTTCTAAAGGTTAACAGAAAAAATTAACATAAATGGCATTTTCTAACTGCGCTCATAAGATTCATCTGATAAATAAAACAACTTAAAGCTTCAAAATTAAGTTCATTTTATATTAGATTCTATTTTATCTGAAGAAAATGTTTTTAGATTCGAATTAATTAGAGTATAAATACTTTAAGATTTATTTGTTAACATTTTCAAAAACTTATTTATTAGATATAAGTTATATAATAATTTGCAATAATGAAATTCATGGAAATTATTCTATTGATATACTTTTTGAGGATGAGATTTTAACTTTTAGTGGCATTAAATCAATATTTATGAGCACTTTAAATGAAAATGAGCTCAATTTACAGTTATGAAGTTCGGAAAATAAGCAATACTTCTGTAATATAATGCATTATATGTAACACAATAACTACCCATTCTATCAAAATGTTAAGTCTAACAAACTTCGATCATAGAAGTATCTCTTGTTTCAATTTATATTAACCAACCAAAGGTAAATGCCTCACTTCACTAAATCTTATTATTAGTTTTTCTTTTTTTGGCTTTCAATTAAAGTTGAAAACACATTAATCGATTGAATCTTATCATTATTCCGGGAGATATTTCTTGGCAAAACTTATTTATGATGCTTTTGTTGCCACTTTCAGGTCTATAATACAGAGACAGACAAATAATGTAATGTGAAGTAATTCTTATGTATCTCAATAAGTATATATGGAAATAAAATTACAATTTTTCGCTCTCAATGGATAATATATTATGTAAAAAACTTAGTACAAAGAAATTAAAAACCTATTTGAATGTGTAGTTCATTATTATTGTTATTACAGAATTTTGATTTGAATAAAGTTATTCCTCTTTAACTAAGGAGTTATTTTTTCGATCGTTCAAATATGTAAAAATTGAATTTACATCACTTAAATTTCATGTTCGAAAAAGAATTTTTAAGAGAAAAAATTAAATCAGATCATATAAATCAATGAAATAAAACTTCTGTTACACAGAGCGAGCATAAAAAGGTTTACTTATTTAATGAACTGAACAAATCAATAAACTTATTGAAGTTTCAAACTTATGAATATTTTCTGATCTATCAATGAAACCAAGAAATCTTTATGCATATTATTTGAAATATAATAAATTTTGATTAAAAAGTTGTGTTTAACACT
>JAQFXV010002386.1:0-10518 GCA_034694065.1 Camisia spinifer
ATTAATCATTCAATTTATCGCTAATAATTTGAAACTTTTTCTAAACTTAAAATAAACAAAATAGACTCAATACATTTGATTGAGGTATAGTTTAAAGCATATACAAGTATTTTGATTCTCAAATTTGTCTGCTAACCAAAATGAGTCATTTGATTCATTTGTGCTGAAGGTATGCTGACGGCTACCGAAACATTGTCCACAAAACTACAGATTCTAGTTATTCTTATGTTGTGCAAAGTAAGAAATTTTATTTAAATTATGTCAATTAATTCACACAACAAAAAAACTTTCAATCAATTATTTTAAGTATGTTTGGAAATGCCTTTCACAATACAATATTTAGCTGAAAGATTTGATAGAGATATAATACAAAGTGCTGTAACTTTGTATCTGATTAAAAATTTATCAGTTTTAAAGAATGATATATTTAATCAATTTTTTCTGAAAGATTCAACGTTTTGAAAGATATAATTGTCGTGAATTACAGCTAAGTATCTCTGATTAATTGGAGTAAATTGTTTGAAAATAAATTTTTTAATTTAGAAATTATATATTCCTCAAAAAATATTTTTGAGCGCTATTTTCATATTAAAATCTAATTGTTCGAAATATTTCCAAATTATAGTATCATTAATGGCACACTTTCTCAAATCAGTTTTGGTGCAGTTTTGGGGTAAATCTATTTCATTCTTATAATGAATTAGATAGCTTTGGTCTTCATTAATCTTATGTCCTCGACAGGCATGAACGCCACTAATGCCTAAGCATTTGGTGTGAAAGTGATTCTGAACTACTTCTACATTTTTAACCACATTAAAACATTTTGAGTGATCTCCACGTCTTCCAAAATCTTTTCTATAGATGTGTCTCATTGTATATAAATATGGTTCAAATCTTTTATCTTCAATTTCGAGTTTTTTATGCGTATACGTATTTCGACTTTCATAATAACCCAAACTTTTTATTTTCTTCGTGTTATTTATCGAATCCTTAAATGAAAATTAAGATTTTAAAGCAATACTTAGAGAAATTTATTGATATGAAAACTGGGTTTAAAGAGAGTTTTGCCTCAACTTCTTTTATTAATTGAGACCAATTGTATACATTCTTGGGTACAATTACTTCGTTGATATCTAAAATAGCTATATATTCATAACTATATAAGTTTCTATAAAAACAGTCGTTCAATTCAACAGTCTTTTGTGGCCAAAAAGACCCCTTAATTGTTTGAAATACCACTGATATAGTAGTTTGTTATTCGGTTGTATATCCGGTAGAGTTATAGGCCTCGAGTCAACCAATCCCTGAAAGTTAGGATTAAAAAAACTTGATCTTTGAAGTGAACATTACTTTTTAAAATCTCAATTGAGTAAAATTCACGAATAAACTATACTTTTATTCCTCTAAAAGTAAATCCTTATTTGAACTGCTTTTTTCATGCATTTTAATACCTGTTCCTTATAATAATTGATAACTTTTTTCATATTCTTGTGCGCATCCAATTCATAAAAGAATGCTTTATTGACTCCAAGAATTTTCACTAATTCTAACCATTCTATGTCTTATACTATAATCAATTGTTCCGAAACGAAATGCTTGTACACATACAGCAAATGTTTGTTTGACAACAGGTTTGTTGTGAATGACTCGAAGAGAATGTTTGAGTTTTACGTTACGTGACTTTTTAGTGATTAAAGATATTGCTTCAGGAACTAAATGTTTCACTTCATTCGTTATATAACATGATATGAGATGTGGTCCATAAGTCCCACTATTGCGACCATATTTCCAATATTTGGGCCAAATTGGATATATTGACGAAACTTTATGTAATATAGGCTTTAGTTTTTTGTCAAACCATAACAAACACCTATTATTTAGACGATTACAAAATGATTAATTACTTGAAATGACATTTTCAGTCAATTTAATAAACTCTAATAAATAGATTCTCATATTTTACTAGAAATAATGACTTTACTCACGAATACGAAAACTCATTTTTGCGAATCAATCACAGAATTGTGGAGATAATAAAGAATCAGTTCTATAACGAATTAAAATGATAGAAAATAACTATAAGTGAAATTGATTGGCAATTACGGTCTCGTATTCGTAAATAAACTCGAATTTATTCGATTAGTAAATAATCTAAATTTTTGCGGTAAGACTTTTACCATAACTTAAATTGTTCTAACATTTGTTGTTCAATGTTGTGACTCAAATAACTTTTACTTTCTTAATGACTTCTCTGCTATCATAATAAGCATTCAATAGAAATACAGTTAGATTTTAATTAATTGTAAGTTTTTGCCAATAAATGTTATTATAATTGATTCGATGAGGAGATGGAAATGTTGTTTTACATGCAATTAAGTTTTGAAAATTCCAATCACTCTTTGTCTTATTTTTAGAAATTTTATAAGTTTTCCATTTCAACCAATAAGTTATAGCAATATTCTATTCTTCCTCCACAGCATTGAATATCTCCTGCTCTGACATTGAATTCAATGAAACATCAATTTTCGGTGAAATATTCTTCATTTCACTCAAAAATTTATTGTCATTAAGTTTTGAATATTCAAAATATGATTGTTTTAATTGTTTAAATTGCAAAAGACTTTTATGCAATTGTGTTAAACATAATAAAACTAATGAAAAAATAATTAATATAATAAATATCTTGAATAATGTTTTGGTTTTAGTTCGAAAAATATTATAAATATCACTTTTAATACCCATATTAATTGCCATTTATGTCAATTATAACTTAATTAATTAAATAATTCTCAATTGATTGAAATAATTCATAATAAATTTTTCAAAAAAGAGGTAAAAATTAAATTATTTTTTAACTTGATTATCATCAAAACTATTCAATAGATGTTATACTAAAAAGATAACTCATTTGATACAAGTATTATATAAATAATACAGTTGGAAATAATAACATTAATACAGTTGGAAACTGAAAGTTTTATTAAACATGCATTACATTAAGTAATTGATTAATTTCTTATGAAAAACACTATTTAGTTAATCTAACTTTAATTATAAGTGACTGTTAATTAAGTTATGAATCAAATTATGAGGCATTGAAAATTTTGAAAAATGCCACTTAACTACTTATACTAATGAAGAGTTAAAATTCAGATTACAGGTATATGTTATTTCAAATTTATTTACATCCGCAATAATTCCCTATAATACTAATGCATTTGAGATTTGAGTGAGTTCTCTAATATTCAATAATTTTTAATGGAAAAGTTTTGACAAATAATGCGACTTAATATTATGCATGAATGAATAGCAAAAGAGAGATTATAACTCATTCAGTTTAAAATTATCATAAGTTTTGAATATTTTTAATCACAACCAAAACTCTGAATATTTTTTCGTGAATAAGAAGTCGATTACTATTGGTTTTTTAGAAAGAAATATTTAAAAATAATCTAATGCTCTGTTAATTTTTGATACAATTTTGAAAAAATTCAGTAACAGAACTAATGATTGATAAAAATTAACAATTCACTTAAATTTATTCGAATGCACTCTTGAATAATATTCAAACGTTAAAATATTGAACTTTAAGTTATTATCGATTAGTAATAATTAATATAATTAATAAAACATAAACAAACCATACAATTATTTGAACTCGAAATTCATTTAAAATACTTTAAATTTTTTTTCTTATTTTCAAATATTTTCTCCTTCTTTTCTTTTATACTTCTCTCATTTGAAAAGTATTATAAGTAATTTATAAATACAAGTAAATGCTATACTATTAAATATCTTAAATGATAATTTTGAGTTATCTATAAATACAACTAAAAAAACAATTTTAGATCAATAAAATCATAGTCAATGTTGAATTAACTTTGATTTAAAAATAATAGCTTTGGTGAATTTTGCATTTCGCCTAAAAAATATATTCAAAGTTAATAGTTGTGCAATTGACTTTCAATTTAATTGCACCAATTTTACAAACTAAATTACTTACTGTTCTTATATTTAATAATTTAATTGTTATGGTAAATAGTTCAAAGTTTTCTCTATTATTAAAAATATATGGTTGATTTCACTTGAAAAATTTCAATTCGCTTAATATGAATAGTTTAACATTAATGCTTGTGACTAAAACGTTAAGGGGATTTAGTAGATTTAAATACACAATGAATAGCCCACCTCTTTAATATTCTCTTACTGATTTGGTGTAATTTTAACATCAAGCATTGAATCAATTAAATATCATGCAAGCTCTTTTCATAGTACAGGTGTATTTTTATGTTATTCTAATCGAACGCATTGTGTACCAACCAAGCAATATTCAAAGATTCAGTATAAATTGAGTATGTAAGTTAATTACTCTAGTATGGATATTATTATATAGTTTTGAGCTGCGTTTTTAGTTGAAACACAGAACCTGAATTCCTGGAAGATTCAAATTGAAGTATAGCTTCAATGAATAATATTTTTAATTAAAATGCTCACAACATTCTCTACGATACAAAACTAGTTAATTTTAAAACGTTGATTACGCACACTTAGACACAAACTATGATTCTATAAATTCGCTTTTCTTCGAAACTATTTAAAAACTCAAGTTTATTTACAAGCTTCAAATAATTCTACAAATAATGCTTGTTTTCACAATATTGCTCACATTTTCTTTTGTCAATCAAGTCAAAAATGATTTTAAACATTATTTATAAATTAGAGAAAAAGTTACAGAATATAACTAATTCGCTTTTACATTATTTTTATACTACAATAGTTGTTAGAGAACTCGGAACTCAATATTTAAAGAGAGTTAAGACATCAAGCCTTGTGATTAATGATTGGGAAATATAATAGTGAGAATTTGTACCAAATATTTTGTGTTTTGGGCTGAATGAGGTCTTAATTTTTCGGGTAAAGTCTCATAGACTCTCTTCCATGC
The DNA here is from genome assembly GCA_034694065.1 of Camisia spinifer. Taxonomy (NCBI): domain Eukaryota; kingdom Metazoa; phylum Arthropoda; class Arachnida; order Sarcoptiformes; family Camisiidae; genus Camisia; species Camisia spinifer. The sequence continues at coordinate 4,943 of JAQFXV010002386.1, forward strand.
ATACATTCGGGACATAAATATGGTGAACAATATCCATAAAAGCGCAGATCTTTAACAAATCTATAATATTGATCCTCTGCTCCAAAAACATCAGGTGTTATATCAATATAGGCATCAAATTTGAATTTATCCAATTGTCGTCTTCCGTTTGGAGTTGAGTCGAATGTTAATGCAGTTGGAATTTCTTCACACACATTATTTCTATAATCAATTCTCACGTCAGGTAAAAAATAGTCGAAAAATGTGGCAGAATTTGAAGCAAATTTAGGGTAATATTTAGCAAATAATCTCTTGGGTAGTGATTTTCGTAACCCTTTAACAACATTCGGAAGCACTAATTTTCTATTATGTATAATATCATTGATCGGTTGAATCAATTGGTCGTGAATATAACAAAGTTCTCCAAATCCTATTTGAAAAGACTCTTTTACTCTCACATAATTATAATAAGTGAAAAAATCTCTTTCAATATCCGCGCGTGAAATCTGTTCTGTTCTCCAATCAAACTTTGATCCCTCGTTAAAACTTTGAGGAACTAAGTTTTGGTCATCACTTAATTGCCATTTTAAGATTGCATAATCGGCCACATGTCCATGAAGTAAATAAAATATAGGACTGAAAAATATCTCATATTCAATATTCATAAACTCAAAAGAATTTTGATATTCTTACTCATTAGTCGCGAATATAATACTCAAATCGCCTTCAAATCCACCGACAGATAAATGTATTTTGAAGTGAGCGGTATTTCCCAAAAGGCTTGCGAATTGAGCCCAACTATTATTTGAGGTTTGAGTTAGAGATGACACCCATTCTGGTGGTTCCCAAACGGGAATCGTTTTGTTGTAATTCCATTGCCGTCTCAAACAATGTGGTTCAGGAAAACTCACTTTTTGATAAGCGAATGGGCCGTCAGGTATACAGAAATCGTTGTTTTGATTGCCCGCGTGTCCAAAATAATTCCAAATTATACTTTTTTCAGGCGCCGCAAAATCAGTTATATATTCCTTTTGATGAGAATTTTTAGAAATAAATTCGATTTTTCAAGAAAACATTTATTTGATGAAAATTGTAACCAATAACTCACCCAATAAGGCATTGTTACTTTCGGATTGATTTTTCTCATTTCTTTTTCCAATTCATTGATATGCCAGCGATGCCATGGAATTGCTTCGGAAAATTTATGAACTGATGGCCAATAAGTGCTGTGAATTATTGAAAACATGTCCATAACTCTGTTTTTATAAAGTTCTTTAAACACCGCAATCAAATCAGATAACTCTTTGTCTGACAAACATTTAATATCTTTTCTGACATGTAATCTTTTACACGCGGGTTTCACTGGATTTGTTGCATAAAACCTATTTTGTAAATAAATTCTCGCATTTTCTATTTCTTCTTCACTGAAATCTGTTTGATGAAGACATTCGCCATAAACACGACGCATACAATCTCGCGATTCTTAGATTTGAAAAAACAGTTAATTCAAAATAAGTTATGAATATAACTTTTTATCATGTATACTGACTGCAATTGTAATTCTGACCAAATGAGCTTTTCACAAAAATGACAAATATGATGATAAGTGAGTAAATGTAAAGCCAACGCAACATTGTTTGGTCACTATTGTATTAGTTTTAATTGAAATGCATTCAATAATTTATAATATCTTAAACATTTAAATAAAAATATGTCACAAATTCAAACTAATAACTTGAATAGATTTAGTTTTTATTTTTAACGTTGTGCTAAATTCGAAATACAAATTTGACATTTTATGATCCAGAAATATTTCAAAGTGAAGAAAATAAGTTAAGTTTCTTATTCTATAGTTCGAATATATCTTATACTTGCATTAGCCGTGAAGATAACTGTCAACTGTGGGACTCACATTATTTAAACTGAAAATTGACTTCTCATTTAATCTTATTTAAATACTTTCGTAATTTACTAAATTATACAAAACAACATACATTTGTTTCGGGTTAAACATATTTGAAACGCAGCATTAATTATAATTAAAATATATCCTAATTTTATTGCTCTGATACACTTCAAACACATTAACGGCATCATTAAGTTATTCAGAAACTACAAATACATAAGTTTTTTTAATCAAAACTGAGTTTTTATTGCTTTTTAATGAGTGAAAAACTCTTTTCTTGAGGTTCATAATTATTTGAGTTTAATCGATACAAAATATTATTTTTTCATAAAACTTCTTAAGTTTTAGAACTCATACAACTCTTTAAAGCACACTAAACCCAATGCTGACTAAACCATAATAGGAGTAATTTACATGAGCATAGCATTGGTTATGAGGTCACATTAGTTTAATTAGCTTTTACTTAAAAAACTAATTTCTATTTTTTACTAAATATTTTTCAATCAAACTTTTATCAAAAATATGTAAGATAGGATTTTTTTTATGGTTTATTATATTTTTCGTTCTGATGTCCAAAAATCCAAATCCTGAAGTAAAAACTATTGAATCTGATTATTCCATTCTTTGCGAGTAATTTAAAGAGTAGAAAATACAATTATATGCAGAGACGGCAATATCTTTAAGTAGTTTTAACTTATTTAGATCAGAATTGTTTGTTTCAGAGCAAAAAAAACATAACAAACAATTTGAAAGCTAGTAATGATACAAAATTGAATATTAAAATGTTCAAAACTTAATATTTTATTCACTCAATCAAAGCATTGTTTATAAATGAGATTAAACTTCTTTTTTAGATAAAGAGAATTTAGATATTTTGTCAAAGATTAAAATTTTCAGTCATAACAAAAGAATTTTTTAACGGAAGTTATATTTATTTGAAAAGAATAGTATCTGCAACTCCACCATAAGCAGGAAAGCCATATCCAAAGCCAACACCATAGCCGTAACCATTGAGAACAGGATTGGCGTAACCCTGATATACGACTCCGTAATTACGGAGACCATACCCGAGAAGATCAATAGTACAATTTACTGAAAGGGCCAACACAGCGAATAAGGCAATTACGAGCTGTTATGGAAAATATTCTCATAGAATATCATTGCCATAAAAATAATTCTAATTCTAAACTTACCAAAAATTTCATTTTGTTTAGTATAAGCTTTTACTGAACTTTAAGTTTGAGCAAATGCGATGATTCGAAGCTGAGAGATCTCTCATCTTTTATACCAATTCATCTAACCTTGAATTAGTTATTTGTTCATTAGAGGAGTGGATCTCTAGGAATTTCCACATCTTCTTGAGGTTAATGAATTAATTGAATCAGTTATTGTGGTTTTATGTTGAATATTCTTTTTCGATTCGATAAGAGATTACGTTTTATGTCATTTCAACCAAATTAATTATGAATTGTTGAGTCAAAACTATAATTTTGTGTATATTATTCTAATCAGTTCTAAGTATTACATCAGATATACAGTATATTTCGTAATCTGATTACAATGTATTCTGCATTGAAGTCCACAAAAATAAACGTGTGTATCACATATTTATGAAAAGTCTGACAATCAGTTATACTGACCAAATACCAGTACAAAAAATTATGTTTAGTTTGGTTTTTATGATTTGAGTATATTCTTATGAAAATCAAAGCCGAAGAATTTGTTTCTGACTAATTTTTTGTTATTCTTTTTTCCATAAATAAATTTAATGCAATCTATAGCAAATACATTGTGAAAATTTCATTGAATATGTGAATATTCTCAAAAACAAACTTCGACTTATTAATTGTCATTCAAGTATATCGAACTTACAAATTATATTACAAACTAATTATTGAAAATAAAAACAAGTAAAAACTATGGCAAACTTGATGTCATCAGTGATATGAAATGAAAAATAATGAAATATCAATACTGTATATGTTAATTTTCTATTATCGTTGATTTCGTGAATGAAGTTTCGTTTTTCAACGAACTGAATTCAGTTGAAATATTAAACTAATATATAATTTACAAAAAAAATTTTTTTGTTGTTGTTGAAACTATTACTATAAATTTAATATTTTTATTCATACCAATTACATCAATAAATTGTGGATCAAATAATTTATTTAGATATGGTTGAATAGTGAGGTTTTTATAAGTCTAAATTTTATTTTTAAAAATGTACAATAAAGTTATAATAAAGTATCTCTTGTTTTTTGCTCATATCGTAAAATCCTGTAAGAAAATAGTGATTATGAAAGCTATCGTTAAAGCTTTTGTCGCATAACTATTTGTTGTTAATATTGACCACTAAATGAATACTTATAACTTCTGTAACAACTAAACTTTGTTCGCTTATCTCAAATAAAATAAAACTATCAGAGAAAAACTGAGTTGTTTAAAATTTATTCAGTAATATGTAGAATTACGTTTATAAAAATAAATCTTATTATGGTGAAATAATTTTAAATACTTTTTTATCCTCAAAATGATCTCTCTTTCAACTGAAAACTTATGTTAACGCATCTATTAAAAGATTACATTACTATATTATTACTTTACGTAATACTTTACGTATTACTTTACGTACGATTATATTACTTTTTTTGAATTTATTATCTAAACAGTCGTGTAGCTGATGTTTTTTACATAACTTTCTTAAATCTTTCATCAAGTTTTGTTTTGGATATCGTAAAATCCGATCAAATTACGACATCAAACTACTATTTTAGGGAATTTTTATTTTTCATCAAAAAAATTGTTGAACTTCTATAACAAGAATTTTATTGAGTTCAGATCAACTCAGATTTGATACACTTTCAAACTCTAGATATCTATGAGTTTTAAGCGAATTTTTCATAGGGTTCAATTTTTTAATACACTTTAGCAAAAGTTTAGGCTGATTAATTAGTATACTATTTATATCAAAATCGCAACCTTGACATATAGTATCAAATTGAAAATTCAAAAAAAGTTTTTGAATTTAATTCAAAAATTCCCCTTAAATATTTGTTCAAATAAGTAGATTGAGATAAAATAGATAACGAAATTCTCAAAAGAAAGTCATAAGCAGTGTCTTTCAAATGTCTTTCATTGAAAATTGAATTGTAATGAATTGTCGCGACGAATCCAACGCATTTCGAATAATAAATTAATAGTTCTGTTTATATACATATAATCTGTAAGTGTGATAATTAGCTACTTTTTCAATCAATTATTACTAATGAACTCTTTGATTTATGCATAATTTTCAGAGTTTTACTGTTAGATAATTTAAATTTAATTTTTATATGATTTTCTCTGAAAACAAAAGAGCCATAAAATTTGAAAAATAATAATCATTATTAAGAATTAGCAGGAATTAATTAATTTATAAAGCATGAAAGTCAAGTTTACCCTTACTTATGATAAGTAACTCAAATCATTGGTACAAATATCATATCAATTCTTGTTCGCTTAGTCCTTGAATCTATTCTTTGTTACGTAATATACTATTTCAGTTGTTAATAATTTTATCTTCATTTAAAAACCAAAGGACAATATTGGGTTAGAAAATTTTTGAGCTAGCAACATCTGACTAAAATATTATTATAGATCTCAAAAAAACTCAAGTTAACCCTTTAATCAGAATTTTTTTATCTATCAT
>JAQFXV010002387.1:0-10514 GCA_034694065.1 Camisia spinifer
ATAGCGCTAAACTGTGTGATTAGTCTATAATTCGGCGCTCAGTTCTATCTATTATGCAATACTTGTATTGATATTTTATAGTTAAAGTGAAAGATGGCCGGAGTCTTATTTGAAGATATTTTCGATGTCAAAGACATTGATCCCGAAGGGAAAAAGTTTGACAGAGGTTTGAATTATTCTTAATTATATAATATTGAATCATTATTTTTTTCACAATTTGATTGACAATTAGTATTTATTAACAGTAATTGTTTTGAGTCTATGTTTTCAAGTTTAGTGCAATTATTATTATTTGTTATTATTTGCGGTGCATTGAAATCACGTGTTATTTCACTCCTCTATTTGTAACACATTTAGAGGGAATGTGTTTTGGTTTGATTTTTCGAAATAACTATTTTTTAATAGGTTTTATTTCTCCCGAAACTAATAAATAATATCTTAAAACATTAATTTAATTCAATAGTTATTTTGTTTTTACTATTTATCAAAATATTAATCATCAATAATTGATAAGTTTTCTAATTTGAAAACTATTTTTATCGTTATTGTTATTTTTGAAATAAATATTGATTTTACGAAAAATTGAAATCAAAACTTTAGAGACAATTAATTTTTATGATTGATATTGAATTTTATATTGAATTGACTCGAATTGGTTTTAACTAATTCTATGATTTATTTAAACTCTTAATTAACTAAATTAATTGACAGTAAAAATGAGTATTAAATAAATAGAATCTATAGATAATAAATACTGAATAGATCTTAAAGATTATTATTGTTAAGAATAAGTTTCAATTGATTTATTAATGTTATGATAAGCAAAAAAATATGAGTTTATTTAGTTTGAGCCCAAACTTTTCAATCAGTATTTAAATGTTTGTCAAGGGTTTTAGATTATTAATAGTACAAAAGTTACGACAAAACTGTTTAAAGTTAACACTATATTAATGTTAATAAATCATAGCTTTGTTCTAATTAATAATTATTTATTGCATTAGATCTTAAAAATACTGAATATTAATTTAAGTTTAATTTATTCACTGAAAGCCCAAACTCTTCTGATCTAAATATCATTTGATATTATCATTAATTTATATTTGAATGAAAAAATTTTAACAATTATTATTTGATAATTTATTTTGAATCAATTCAAGGCTTTTTTCATAAAACTTTTTAACATTGAATAAAAATGATTCAAATCTTTTTATAAATAAAATAGAGATATAATTTATGCAAAACATGTATTGAATTGAGATAAAAAAGTTTCGCATAAAACGTTTTTATCATAAAATATTTATGATTTGTTTCACAACTAAACTAAACTTGAAGCCAATTTTTTTTTGTTTTGCAATTGAGTGGAAAAACAAAGAAAACGTTCAATTATTTTGCAATTAACTCAAATTTGATAAAAGATTGAAAAGTTAAATGTAAAGAAAATTTAGTTATAATTCTAGACTTTGATAAATGATTGATGAGTTTTATAGAGGTTATGGTTAAGGGTGTACTGAACCCAGTCTTGGCATTGGGCCCAAAACAATCTCATAACTCCTTTAATACGAAATATGAATTCAATCTTAAAGCCATCTCTTTGTTAAAGCTTAAGTTTTATACCGCTATTGAAATTAAGGATGACTTACACTATAGTGTAATCAACAAAAAGTTGTTTCTGTCAGATATGAATCATTGAATCCTATCATACAATAGAAAGCCGTATAATAGTTGATTTGAGAATAGGGTAGTGGTGTTACAGAGCCTTATATTGTATAACATACATAATCATCTCATTTGACTGCCTTGAAAATCAGGTTTTCATTCTCACCGCATAAGTTAGCTTTGCATACATGACATTGAAATGGCATTTGTTTCTATGTAGTCGTAATCATTATATAATATTATAAATTCTGTATTAATCAAAAATAATCAAATTATGTGTTTTCATGATCGACATGAATCTAAAACTCAATTTTCCTCTTCAATCCATTGCAATCTTATTCGATAAAATCGAATGTCATTTCTTTATACATCAGCTTTATATACAAATCCAAAAAATAATCTTTTTCTGCTTTCAATTAAGTGTCATTAGTTTCTAACAAAATGATTATCAAAATTATAGCTAGTATTTTGAGAGAGTGTGTGATCAGAATAAAGAAATATCAATGTTGTCAACAATATAAACGATTTATTGACCTTTATTTTTATGACTTAATTCTTATAATCTTCAAAAACTCTATTTTGAAATTTCCGATAAAAATAAAATAGTTGTCAATTTGCGCCAAAATGTTTATGTACTTAATTAAATAGGATTTTCTAAATATATAATATGGCTCACTTTTAATACTATTTTAATTCCATAACCTTTGCTATTCCTCTGCTGTTAAAATCTTTATTACGCATTCACTTTTCTTTAAACACCGGTATTAGAGTTGTAGTACTGAAGACGACAATATCCCGAGTGTTTCCACTAGAATATGATGAGTATTTGGTTCTGTTATATTAGGCGCAGAATCAACTCACCGGTGGGTCGGGTCTAATAGTGTAGAGTTAAATATTGAATTCAAGAGTTGGCAAATACGTAGTTTTAGGTATACTTTTATATATATATACATATGCGGCAAATGTTTTGGTACTATTTCTCTTCGAAAGTTGTTTCCAAACTACGACGCACTTTATTATGACTTTTAATTAAATGTCATCTTTTCTTACTCTCAATCAGTCAAATATAAATGTTATCTAACTCTCAATTCGATCAATAGTTCGGAATCAACTCATTATTTCATCTCTTCCAAAGTTGTTATCTTTTGAAAGTTAACTTTTTGGTTAACAATCAATGGAAATATTAGCCACAAATCAAACAATTGAAACCAAATATTAATCAATTTAAGACTTATTTAAACTGTGATAAGAATTTGATATAATTATATGTCATCAGAAATGTATTGATTTAGCAGTAAATATGCTATAAATTGATTGACAACTAATCGCTATGAAAGCAAAAAGTTTGCGAAATTTCTATTCGATTACATCATTATTTTCGGTAAGCCTTATGTTTGAATTGATTAGAATTAAGTCATAACTACTGTATAAACGAAATCCAGAAAGAATTAATTTTTGAAATACCATTAATTCATACTTTATGATCAAATTTTATGAAAAGAGAATCAGCTGTCAGTTGTTTTAGAGAAACATATTTTGGTCATTAGTTGAGTTTGAGTGTAAGCAATAAATAGTTTGACGTCATCTCAAAGTTTTAATAATAGTTATCATAAGACTCGATAATCTATTTTAATTTCTCAATGCATCAGAAGTTTTTCAAATTCAAACGAACATATTTCCCAAAATTATAATAAACCTTGAAATTGAAAGCAAATGAGAAAGATATTGTAGGTATTAATTCATAAATGTTTGTCACTATAGGATAACTGTCTAAAGTTTTATAAGCTTTTGAACAGTTGCTATACTCTAAAAAAGAAACTCTTCTTTAGAATATATTAATAAAAGTTGCTGTAATTTAACGATAAACTAGTTTTCATCATATGTTATGTTATCCTTCAGTACTGTTTTGAAATTTTCTAAAAATTATAAGTTTAGGATTAAGATCAATAAGTTTCTGAATTGTGGAAAATAGTCATTATTTTAGTTTCAATTTTCAACTTATAAATATTTTCCTTTCTTTTGACTTCAAGTATTATTTACTTTTAACTGTAATTATTTTGATTTCTTATCAGAAAAGATGTCATTTTGTTATTGCATTCCTATTTGTTTAATCATTCGAAAAGCAATGACTTCGTGTCTTCTTATGATTCCTAACCTATTAAACACATTCAGTATAAGATATGAAAGTTAACAATATTTATGCATTCAATTCGTTTTAGTAATAGTTATATATTTGTAAATAAAAGTATAACTTAACTTATCATTAATATAAACTAAAAGTAATAATTTCTAAGCTTTACTAATACGTCATTAAACAGTGGTATTGATTTGTGTTAACACGCATTCGCTGTTGTTATCGTCATGGCTCACATCGTTGAGCTAACTCACTCTTCTTCGAAACAACTCTTTATTCTATCGACTAAAGTATGGCCTTGAACTTGAAAATCGCTGCATTATTTCTCTTCGTGTTAGTAATGCAGCCCTTATGTATCGTCTCTTCTCTCTCTCTCTCTCTCTCTCTCTCTCTCTCTCTCTCTCTCACACACACACACACACACACTCTCTTTCTTACTCTCTCACTCTTATCCTTCACTTTAGTAAATAATATAAAATACCATTCATTAAATACATTGATAAATACGTTATAAAGTTGTCGATTGGTTAAAATCTTTACTGTCGTTATATTTATTGTATTAAATTCATTTTTGTTGTTATTGTTTAGAATTTCGGAGAATTGATCCTAAAAATGATGTAATGCTATAAATTATATGAAACTTTATCGGCCAATCACTGAATGCCTCTTTTGAGAGACTTAATGTTTAGTTAAAGCGGAAGACTTCACTTATTCAAAAGATGCTATATTTGGAATTCTCATTAAATACGTTGTAAACAATGTATTGACGCCAAAAGTATCCCCAATAAGTTTTATTGATTGATCGCACAAAATGTCAAACAAAAGTTTTTTCATCTCCATTACATTGCATTACATTATATCTATTTTTTCTTTCTTTTTTGATAAGTAATAGTGAAAAGTTATGCTTTTAATATCTATTATGATATCCTAATTATTTAGTATTGCGTTTCTAAGCAATAAAATAAAGCATTATTTTCATATTGAATCGTCAATTATTATGAATAAAGCGATACATATAGAGTAATATTTGTCGAATGCAAATAAATATATCTATATCTATGTTATAGTAACTTGTCTTCAAGGACTAAAAGACATGAAGTCTCTAATAAGATGAGAAGTGAGCTCTTTATACATTACGGAGGCTTTGATTAATCGTTTGATTCCATGGAAGGGTAGAACACATTTTATAACCACTATTTCTTAATAAACCCAATTGTGAAAATGTTATAATAATAATTATATGTGCGATAATCTGTAAAAAATTATTTTCCCCCTTTCAGTACAATTTTCAAACTTATATGCATTGCTTCTCTCAAAGTATCTGATTTTTTCTTCGCTTTTCAAACTCTATCATTCGATGCATTATATGTTACGTCAGTTAAAACTTAAAAGTGAAGGTTCTTTCTGTTGAATTTCAAGAACAAATGAAAGACCAGAACAAAACCAAACTAAAAGCAATGATATTAAAGGTGAATTAAAAATCCTTGAATAATGTGTTCTTGAGACCTGTCTCACTCTCAGCAACAGTTTCATTGATGAGATGGGGTGTAAAACTTGATTAGACATCAGAATTCGCTTAAAAAGTTAGTCATCGAGACGTGTCAGCAATTTTTCGTTTCCTTTATTTCTCGAAGTAATTTATTGTCTGTATTTTGACGTTTTCAGATATTTCTTCCAAAACCCAAATACATTACCAGTAGTATAGTATCAGATTTGAACACATAATTTAAAGTCAATTAAAATAATGCGCACTATTTTTAGTAAATTTATATTCCATTCAAACTTTCTTGATTTCATAATTTCCCTTTTTTTATTCAATTAGAGTTTAGACTCAGTCTATTTTAGAAAGTAGTAGTGTTTGGAGATATCTCTAACTGTACAAAATTATCTTAAAGTTAATCAAAATCTTAACTAAATATAATTTGAATTCGTTATCAAACTAATTGATTTCAAAATTAAGAAATGATTTATTTTCTCAGATATTAAATTAATTATAAGTATTTATAACTATAAAAGTATATGTTTTATTCAAAATATGTTTTAATTTTACATTCAAAGCTACGAGTATTTTATTGAAAAATATATCTTTAAAATACTTTTACTTAACTATATAATTAATTGAAGAAATTCCAAACTAATATGTCTGTTGAGCTCATATTTTATTCGTTTGAATAACTTCTACTTTTCTTTACTGAAAGGCGTTTTCTGCTTAATGTTTCGAATTAAAAAACTATTTGACAATAAAGTAAAAAGTGTTAATTATGATACGACACACATAACAATTGATTCAATTGAATTACACATTAATATGTCTGATAAATATGTTTTGTCTCCTTTTATTCAGTGAGTCGATTGCACTGCGAAAGTGAATCGTTTAAAATGGATCTTATATTGGATGTTAACATTCAAGTGTATCCAATGGATTTGGGTAAGCATTCATTTGTCCTTTTCTATTATCTAAAATTATTTTCAATTATTCAACAAATAATACTCTTTACCAGTACTCGAATCATAATTAATGATAAACTAATTTAATATTATAGCTTCTGAATCAGATCTAACTAATCACTGATAATCGTGCGATCATTTCATTTTCATTATATGCTCATTCGATGAGTAGTTCTCAATATCTAATATCCTATTGTTTTACTTCTATTTCTATGAAATCTATTGTTTCTGTCACTTGAGTTTTTTATTGTTCAATGTTTTCCTTTTATATATAAAACTGATATATTTGTCGTCTTATCAAATATATTATGATCTGCTGGTGGCCTAACTTTCTATGTTTGGCGAACCTGTATATAAATGATTGACTCGTCAACAGTAATGTTAATTCGATGTTATGTATCCCAGAAATAACATTTTAATTTAAGAGAAAAGTCGTTTTCAAGACAACTATATTTAATTGCGAATGCAATTCATTCAATTCGCTGTTCTGTCGTTTGTCAAGTAGTGTTATCGGTGTTGTTATGCCTTTCATATCATACGATGGAATCTTTATGGGATCCTAAACTTACTTTTCAGTTCATTTTATTAGTTTTTCTCACTTTTTACACCTTGAATTGCGTTACGCTTTCACTTAATAATGTTTTAATACTATTAATTAATTTTTTTTTGTTTAGGTGACAAATTTCGTTTAGTTGTGGCCTCAACTCTACGTGAAGACGGATATCCTGATGATGGAGAATGGAATCCTAATGAACAAACTTCTTCACGAGCCGACAGTTTCGAGTATGTTATGTACGGAAAGATTTATAGAATAGAAGGCGACGATGGACTCTCTGAAGCAACTCGTCTGTAAGTTTATTATACCATTACATTCCAAATATTTTCATTGCAATAAATATGTTTGCCGTACAGTAAAACCCTAATCTCTTTTCTCTATTGTCTGTGTGTTCCCAAAAAGCAAAACAAATTGAAAATAAAGTGACTCAAGTTTAAGAGTTATAAATAGTGTTAAGGAGTTATAGCTGTAAATGAGACTGTATTGGAGCTGATTATGTGCTAAATGGTGTGCAGTGTTAGGTTGGGTACCACTCTGGGTTCACATTAGAGATCGATGTGACCAGACATTGATATCATACATATAATAATTGTGAACACAGCTGGTGGTATCTCAGTTTAATCTGTACCTAACTATTCATCATTACTTCAGTATAACTTCGCATCTATTTTTGCCATTAGTTATACACTTTTCTGGTTTTATTATAATATTGTTTTATTCTCGGTCTAAAGAATTGATTTGATGCTGCCGTAAGTTGGTTTCTATGACAACAGTTCAAGTTCGTCATCGAAAACTTCATCCACCTTTTGGTTATCTGTTGCCTCGTTTTTAAATGTCATCACACATTCTTTTTTGTGTCTATTTTTCCGCATTAGGATTATATTTAATCACTTTAAATGATCTTTATTTTCAATAAACTCTTGGTTTAAAGCAATACATAATTACGAATCACTTTCGATACTCATAAATCTTTTTCTCGTCTGTTTTATTTCTCGATTATTTCTTGTGAAATTTGACTCTAAAATATTTTTCTTCGTTATATTGTTAAAAAGGTGACGCAGCTATTATTCGATAATATGTTTGAATACCAAAATGGTTTGTGTTGTCCTCCCTCTCAAGTTTCAATTTTCTATATTTGCGTTTCCCCTCAATAATAATTTACTTGTTTAAAGTTCAATGTGTTCTACTATTAATATTGTTAAAAAAGCTATGAATTCGCAAACTTTATACAAAGCTATATATATTGGTAACTATTTGTCAAATTGTGAGTTGTGTTGCGACCCGTTTTATACACTATATATTTGATTTCCCACTTTGTGCAGCCCTCGAATGTAATGTAATCTATCCTTTTTTTACTGCAAGTTTTCAACTGTCGAAAATATTTCAGTTTCATTCTAACCATTGAATGCAAACATACTTTAATAATTACTATTTGTTCTTTGTTTTGAGAACATTTTTATAAACTAAAACCAAAAGATTTGTTATAGTGTTTGCAGATAATTAAGTTTTGTATTTAATAATTCATGAATAATATGAGTCCATATGGTATCTAATGTTTAATTTGTTAATTAGTTTTTTTAGAAAATATGTTTTAATGATAAAATACTTGCAAAAACTATAACGAATGTATATGTGTTGGAATTAATTTTTTAGGTTTGTATTAGTGAATGAAAAAATGAGTTTCCCTTTAATGATCTCTCTTAAAGTTGTGACTTGTTTTTAATGTGACGTCTTTCTAATCACGCATCAAATAAGTTGTTTTGCTTTAGGTCTGTTTGAGAGCAAATCTGCTATAATTAATTGGTGAATGGCTTGTCTTACTATGAAATTAGCGGATTTCAAACAAAGACACCGTCCAATACATTCGCATTGATATATCACTTCAATTGTGATTAGAAACTTATCCAATGCATCAGTATTTATGTCTTTCACTTTTCTCTCCCAACAATAGCACCAAAAATGAAACCGTTTTGCGTGAATGCACTTCCAGCTAATTTTGTTTGATTGATACTCATTGAAAAAGTATTAATATTTAAATCGCTGGTAACTTCGTTCCAAGTTTGCATTTACAGTTTTGGTTTGACATCTCTTTTGTCTCACTTTTTAATGTAAATGCATTTATTTGGAGCGCAATATATCAGCGATGGTCGCGACGCACAACTCACTCATTTTTATTTATTCATTTAATTTTATCAATTGTTTATTTAATTTAAGCAAAATATATATTTTATATTTATTTGTTTTTAATTTTCAAGTTTAGTAATCTTTTCTCATTTAAAGAAATAAATATATAATTTAGGATTTTAATAAATATTCATTATTATTCATGTCAATTATTCATTATTTATACACAAATAAAATATAATTTTATAAAAATATTTATTCAAATGATTTACTGTTAATTTCAATCATTTATATCTCTGGCGAAGATTTGTTGAGAAGTCGAAAGTGATTTGATTCTAAAATCTTTTTTATCTTTATTACTTTTTAGTAAATTAATAAAACTTTTCAATAATTATTAATAGTTTAAGAATTTGTATAACAAATGTTTTAAATAGTTTGGTTATAATGAACGACATGAAAGTTCTTATTCGTTTTTTAATAAAATATCGAAACATAATCGAAATTAATAATAAAAAATCAAATTATACCCAATTTATTAATAAAATATTATTTAAGTTTTTCCTGAGTTAATAAAATTTGTTGAAATGATTGAAATATTTACTTATATGTATTCAACTTTTTCAAAAGCTTTCAATTTAATTGAAAGCTATTTTAAGCGTTTATTTCATTTTAAAACTTATAAAAAGTCAAAGTTTTGTTCAATTGATTGATTTTATAATCGAATTTATGTTTTGAAAATACTAAAATGATTAAAATAATATTCTATAATCCAAACATTTATTTAATCCTATTAATCGATAAGTGTATTATATATTAATAGAGAAAATGCTTAGCAAAAGCTTATTTAATATCGTGTAATAATTAAAGTTAATGCAAATAATGTATTGAAAGTAATATAAAAATGAAAGATGTTTGTATCTGGCAGTGTGGTTAGCTTGGTTGTTCCACACTCAACAACCACTACCCGCACAGCCCAGATATCGGCACCATTTAATCATCGGATTTTCTTTCTCATTAAAAGTCATAAGAAATTTTTAAATATTGGATTTAGAATCAAATTCAGAACTTGTTGTTTACATAATATGCATAAAATATTATTCTTTTACAAAAAAAAGTGTGTCATTTATTTTGTGGCCAATGCACAGAATCCTTGATAAACACCCACTATATATTGCATGCATTGACATATTTTTGATTTTTTATCTTAAATATATAATTGTTTTATTGTATACTTAAACTAATAATAGAGCCATTTGTTTTTGTTATCTCTTGTCTATTGTTTTATTTTATCACTACTTTATTCGTATTCATTAAATAATTAGTTTCTATTAAATTATCTAATATTATATCAATTTATTACCGATTAGTGCGGCTTATGTTTCATTTGGTGGTCTATTAATGCGATTACAGGGAGACCCAAATAATTTGCATGGATTCGAAACTGATAAACACGTTTACTTATTGATGAAAAAATTGGCGTTTTAGTGGTCATCAACTCTTTTCTATTCATCTTTTAAATGATTGACTTTATCGTCATTACAATAATAAATGAAAACGTAAATTCACTTTGTATTCAATAATAAAATTGTGTTTTTA
>JAQFXV010002388.1:0-10512 GCA_034694065.1 Camisia spinifer
TTACGATAATGATATGCTTCAAATATAACAAAAAATGTCAGATTTAATTTCAAATATCATTATATTTGAATGCTCTCACGGAAGAAGTTTGAGGTTTTCTGGATTCAAAAAATTACATAATTTAATAATGAAATAAAGGAATTTTTTGAACTCAGATAAAAATATGCGTGTTATGAATAATACAATCAATAAAAATGATAAGATTCATAGAAAAAAATTTAATTCTGTGAGAGTATAACATGTGATTCATTTTTTTTTATAATAAATGAGTTGACTGTACAGAATATTCAACATATTATTTACTACAAAATATATGACTAAAAAAGTATAGAGTGGTGTACAGTTACATAATATTGCAATAAATAGTGCACAACTTGGTTTGTATTATAGCGTAACAGTAGTATAGCATTAATACATAAGTTGGTGAATGAGAATCAATTATTTAATCTAATACTAAAGTCTAACATTTCATCTTAAATTTTTTTAGAAATACTTTTTAATTAATATCTCACAGCTTTCTGAAGTAGATAAGAGTCAAACCGATTTAATATTCGAATTTGGAATTAAGTTTATTTTAATAATCGATATTATCAATATTGAACAGTCAAGTTTTGAGATTTATTTGATTATAAGCTTTTCTTAAAAGTTCAGTATTATTTTAAAAGGAAATCAATATTTCTTTCAAGTTATTAAGTCATAAGAAAGCAATTTATTCGATCCTTACTCAATATTCTCGCCTCTTTTTAACCTCTAATCATTGATTCTAAATGTTTAGTCAGGTTGAGATCGAGTGAATTTCCGATTCACATATCGTCGCCTTAGAATTAAAATGTTCTATCGAAACATGACTACATTTCCCCTGTATTTTCAATGGCAACTCAAAATCTGAACGAATAGCCTGATCGAGAATAATTGAATCCACAGAATTTCGATATTTTATTTTTGTGTATCAGCATTAATAATGCATATGACCAATATATTACTGAATGGTTCAGAACATTATAATTCTTAATTATTGTGCCAAAATTTTAGAATTATAATGTTCTATGTAATTAAATCTTATGATAACGATCTAATTGAGATTTTCTCAATACATATTCTTGAAAGCCATGTGAAACAGTGTATTTTTATATCTCAGGCATTTTCCTTATATAATCGGTATGAGTTTTTGTGAATTTATATTAACTTTATTTGTTTAATAATTTTTAATTTGATTGAATTTTTGTGATTTGAACATAATTTCTAGTGCGTTGAAAAATAGATGAAATTGGTTTTGGTATAGAGGAGAGACAGACATTAGTATACTCTGTAGACCTCGTATACAGATTACACTACATTAGAAGATGACATTATAAATACTGATTTATTTGTCAATTTATACTATTCGCTATTTCTATTAAATTAATGAAAGAAACACAACATCTGATGAACTAAATCTTCGATCAGACACAACACATATTTCATAGAGTATATATAGTTGTAAATGGAGTAACTTATCATACAATATGCCAAACGCTAGTGAATGCTTTATTGGCATTGCAATGATTGATAATCTTCAGCGTCTTCTCTAGTTTTTATTCCTAACTCACACCTCATTTATATTTTGTCACTAAATTTTAGGCCAACAATATTTTGACTTTATTCATGATTTAGATTCACGGCTTACACAAATATAAGAAAAGAAAAATAGAGGTAAAAACGATAAGCATTTCAGATACTTTGACAAATTGATATTTTATGTGGGCGTGAAATATGATCTTTAGCTAATACTGGATCAGGCAATGCCACCGCTGATGATTGTTATGAGGAAATAAGCAATGCTAGCAGTGATGGCCTTATGTGAACACTTATATTGTGTAACTTATCGGCACCAAAAGGGGGAAATTATTAATGTATTTTAGTATCGTATAAGTCGTCGCTTCTAATGAATTGTAGCTCAACCAAAATCCCCTCAAGGCTTCAAAATAATTCCATTCTCGCATTCAAGAATTGTACGAAAATTGAATTTAGAGCGAGAGCAACCAAATTCCTATTTTAAAGGAATTGGTCAAAAATGTACAGTACGTGACATTTATAAAAAGCATTACATTATTTTACACAAAACTTTTATGACAACACATTTCATGATCGAATTACCAGTACATGAGAGACAAATATATTGAATAAATTATAATTTGTGAAAACTTTTAAGTCAGTGCTGAAAAATATGAAAAAATATTGCATTAAGGTTTTTAGGATTAAACTCAAAAGTAGTGAAATATAGCCTCAACTATAAGGAATCTCAAGTCAATAATTCAAAGATAACAAAGTAGTTAAACTATTCAAAGACGTTATGAGATGAAAATGCTGGAAGAAAGTCAAGACTTCGCACTCAATTTACATATACTCTCATACGAATCAGTAATGCAAACGATAAATTTATCCTTCTTTCGCTTTTCTTGATTCAATTTTTATTATATTCTTTGGTAGTTATGCACTGACACAAGTGAAGAACACTCAAAATTGAAGAAAAAATGTTTAATCGTTACATTAGCTGTTGTTCTGCCACAAAGTCTACCATTAATTCTAAAGCTGAGCCTTAATTGTATCATTTTTCCCTTCAATGGGTTCCAATTTTCATTGTTTTTAACAAAATAGCATATTTTATAACATGAAAGGAATACAATTCAAAGGAAATCTCAATTAAAGGTATTTGCGGGGAATCGGTTTTCTTTAAACACTTCTAAATTCTATTCATCTATGGAATAGATCTTTGAGTTAAAGGACGGAATTCTAAGCAAAGAAGTGTCTAATTAAATGTTATGCACAAACCTTTTGTGTAAATTTCTTGACATTAATCAATTTCAATAAAAGTTTCTTAAAAATTCAATTTTCGTGTTTATTCATATTTATAAAACCAAAATGTTTTTTTGCTTCAAATAAAATCCTTCTTATTTTAATTGATCGGTGGACTGATGAAAAGTTTGTGCATTAGCTCTAATGAAATATGTATTGACCAGTACAGAAAAATACAATTAACTTCATTGCCTTTAACTATTTATTTAAGGAGAAATAAACTCTTGGAAGGTCTGCACCCGTAATACTCAGAGCTAAAGCTAAGTTGTGTAACAGTAAAAGTGAAAGCAATTAAAATCAGATTGTTTTCCAATACTGACTTGAATAACTACAATATCAGTGTATTGCGAAGTTCAGAATTCGGTATTTTCAGCCTTAGAACAGAATGTTAGTATTGCTCCACTGCGAAAACTGGTCCTAAAGTTGAGCTCAAGATGTCTATCACATCACTTCCTGAGTCATGTATTTTAAATTTATATAAGAGTTGATTCAATTGCTTTCCAGCAGTAGATATTCGTTTTTACAACAGTTTGGAGCTAAATATCGTTATTATTTTGGAAAAATGCAAATTTTTTGCTTGGAGGATAAATTTGCTGCAATTATTCAAGAACATTTGCCAAAAATTTATGCGCATAAAAAATATGAGTCATCAAAATATTTCAACTTTTATTAAGGATGAAGTAGTGAAAAATGAAAACTTATTTTTAAAATAAGACAAAGATTCGGTTTGACTCAAAATTGTATTTCCACCTGATTTTAAGACTTTTACGGAGTTTTCGCCACAATTGAACCCAACAAATATCATAATAAATCAAAAATAACAATTTTAGTAGAAATAAATAATAATAATGAGCTCGAATTGTAAGAAAAGTAAAGTCATGTCATTCAAAGAAATAGATATAAAAAGAGAGTAAAGAAAAAGCGAATGAGTGAATGAGGAGAAAAAGAATAAGAAAAATTGGGCAAAAATATTTAGTGACTGTTCATACGGTCAAATAAACTTTTCTTCTTTAAATTAGTCTCATGTGTATTTCAATTCGTTCCTGCGAAATGTTTACCCGTTTTTGTTCGTTGATTCAAAATTCAATAAGTCCTTTAACTGATTTTTAGACCTTTAGAAGTTTATTCATAATTAATGAGTTACTATGAATTGAATAGATATCAAAAATGTGTTCCAGACTTAAACTTTATGTAATATAGAGTTCGGCATCTTATTGAGTGAATTTTCTTTTATACTCATTCAGTGAAAATTATTTACAGCATATTTTGATATCTATTCAACTCTACGTAACTTTAATTACTAATGAATTATGAATAAACTTCTAAAGGTCTAAAAATTCGTTAAAAGATTTATTTAATTTTTAATCAACGAATAAAAACAGGTGAACATTTCGCAGAAACGAATTGATTTAGAGAAAGACATTAATTTCAAACAAATTCTATAAACTATGTGAAGTCATATTTTGAAGAAATACATTTGCTTCAAAACTAGTGTGAATGAAGAAAAATATAATTATAAACTACTTTTGATTTTAGACAATACTATATAAATACTATTCATTTATTTTAATGAATCAGTAATTCTTATTGAATTATTTAATAGTTGTTACTCTAACTTAAGGTCGTATATAAATAAGGCAATCAACTTAAATGAGTGTTTCGTGCATTAAATTCAAAGAAAGCAGTTTTCGATACTTTCCTTACGAGTATAAAAGGGAATCATTTGTTGCTTCTACTCTTCAAACATTTCCCAATTCAAAAGAGAGCTTTTTTCATGCTTTTGAAATTTTCTTATGAGGCATCAAATAAATATGCATTCATGTAATGTCTATCAAGAGACTAAAAACTCAGTTATAATGCAAATATTCTGAAAACAAATAAATTCATTCATTGCCAAAGTCTAGTTATCATACTTAAGAGTGAAATGCAATATTGCATAACACAGAATCACATTTATTCGAATGCAGCCACATATTCGATGTGCAATTTATAAAATCGAATCATTCAAACTTACTCAAAAACTTTCTTATTGATGAACTTTAAACTAATGAACGCATTAATTAGCGTTATCTGTCATGAAAACTATTTTTAAAATTATTTAGCGTTGAGCAGCCTTTAAGGCATAAAATTTTAAACTTATACATTCTGTACATTCGGGATTTCACTTCATTTTTTCAATGATGAGCTTGAGTTTGAGTTTTCCTTAATTGGTAAATTCAAAAATAGAATATTCCCACTCTTGTCATATTATACCAGTATTTATAAAAATGAAAATATCAGAGGTAATAAAGAGAAGTGCTTTGTTTGGCTCAATTAAAATTGTTTGGTATATATAAAAATAGAATGTGTGTCAAAGTTTGAAGTTTAAATTCATGTTTTACGTCAAATTATGGTTTTACAGATCATTAAAATAATGAGCCAAAACTCATTTCGTTAAAATATTACTCAAGGATATCACGACTTAATTAATAAAATTTACATTCTGTGTGAACAGATATCTTATTTATCCATACATTTTAATCTCCAGATAATTTGTAGGGCATTAACGAAAAATTGTTAGTTTTACTGAATTTCATTGTTGAATAGATTCTCAATTTTGATATTCTTATTCTATTCATTCTTGAAAACACTTCATCACTTATTTTCTAATGCGTTTCCCTTCAGATATGATTCTAATGAATACTTTTATATTATATAATAGATTATTCATACAATCTATTTATAGGAAATATTAATTTTCTACCATTTTATAAAATGTATGGAATATTCCGAAATAATGATACGTTTCAATATATTTTCAACTTTTAATTTATTGTCTGAACATTTTGATCAATTGATCACTACTATAATTATTTGAAATGACCCTAAAAGAGTTCATAGAATTTTCTAATTTTAGAATCAGGACTGTTATGACATTATATTACATAATAAATGAAAATATCGCCACAATCACAAACCATGGCTGAAATAATAGTAGAAAGTTATGTCAAGCTATGAATAATAATTTCATAAAAGGCCAGAAGAAATAGTTAGAAAATTCTATTTTTGGCAAAATTGTTATCTCAACATGAATTGAATACAAGAGAAATTTTCATACTCTGGTTAATATGAAACAAAAAATTGGATGAATTGCCAGGAAGTGTTCTTTTGGGGAATGTTTATGCACCAAAAAATAGCTCTTCGGGTGAAAACAATTGAATAGAATTATTTGAACTTTGTATAAGTTATACTTATTTTTAAGTGTACTTTCGTTGAAACATTTAATGCATTTGAACAGTTATTAGCGTTCATTATTTATATAAAATGCTTAATATTGTCCACAATATAACATCTGCCACACCTTATAGTAATCCCGAAAGAAATGTATATAACTCTCATTCAATTCAATGAAATGCTGACATCAAGAATTGAATCTAAAAATTCTATTTTTTGCCAAATTCTATAATGGGTTTTCTCTATTTTTATTTCATAAAATATTGCTCTCATTTTATTAACATATATATAATTCAATAACTTAATGCTGAAGTTACTTGAGTTGATTGAATCCATTTTCTGCCAAAAATAGAAACATAATTTCATGTTCAAAATTGAAATTATAGTCTAAGCCAAAACTCAAGTTTATTTCCGTATAAGTTTAATAAATTAGATTAATTCACATTTTCGCTCGACTTATTAGTATTGAGAAAATATAAAAAGTAAGAAAATTCTGAATAAAACAAAATTGTATGTAATATTTGTTTACAAAGGGTTTAATATTGTTTTATTAGAGAGAGAAAATCCACTTAAACAAAGTGTTTGACCTTAAAGCACACGTGAATACAAGCACTCTATGCTTATTATTCAAATTCGTCTTACTGTATGCCAACACAAGTTAATATCAACAAACTTTCAATTGTTACTAAATATGTCTTCTCAAAGTATGAGTTTATTTATAACCTGAAACTCTTAACTTCACGTTTAACTTTCATGGCAACCTTTCCCACTCATTTGCCTTTGAAATTTTTTTATCTTCTATTTTATATTGCATGTAATATTACTTCCATTTAGATATTACTCTTTGATATTATATGTTAGACTTATTAAGTCTTTTACATCTTCTTGAATTAATTACTTCTTCAATTATAATATTAATGAATTATATCATTAGTTTGAATTATTCATGAGATTTCATTCATTTAGAAGAAATTTTGAGCAAAATATTTTCTACTTGACTCGTTTTACTGGAAATCAAATTTTGTTATCAAATTTTGTTAGCAAATTAGTAAGCGCTAAATTTTCGCATTGAAGATATTTCGACATCTTAAGAAATAAGAGCAAATCAATATCAAAATAAGAGAATCAATGTGTGCATTTCATAAAGTTTTATTTATTCGATGAAAAGTACTTAATTATATAATAAATAAATTGAAAAGTATTGCATCTCATCATCAGAATTAACAAGAGGATAAAAAGATCTTTTGCTTAAAGTATTTATCAATGTAATGGTGCAGTCAATTGATCGCTAGTATGAATACCGTGTTATTCAGTTATTGTTAAAAATGCTCATTTTCTTCAAGATATAAATGTCGAAAAAATTTAAAGTTGCAGAAAGTCATGCATTTAATAATGATAGAGACGGATACTGTATAATCAATATTAAAACTTTTCAAATAATCCAATGCTGAGACTTTTATTAAATTCAAGTAATTCATAACCTTTTCATAAGAAGTGACACAATCGTAAAATCAATAAATATTGTCATATGTTTTATAAGGTCTGAAAAACGAAATTAACGTTAGAATTATTTTTGTCGTTCACTAATATCTGTAAAATAACAATTGATCCTGAAGTTCATGATATCGATTTGGGTCAGTTTAGGGGAAGACAATGTCTTCAATGCTCTACAACTCTAAAAGCTCTGCTGTTCTATAAATTCAAGTGTTCTATCAATAATACGTTTCTCTCATCATAACAAAAAAACACCATAAATTGCGCTTCGATTTGACTCAATTTTGATTTAAGTACTGTTGGAAAAAATGAAAAATAGCAATATTTTTACAATAATCGATGATTATTATAGCGTTGAAGTTTATGAATAAAGTTAAGAGTTTTTACATTTTGATATCAAATCGTTTCATTTTTCGTATCATTTCTGTTTTATTCCCAAAACTTACTCTAGAATTGTGTTTGATCTTTCTTTTTGTCACTATTTATAGAACTACTGCTTGTCTGGGATTTTTGTCATCAAAAATGACTCGTTGGCTCCTTTTCTCTTATAGCTATTTTGCCGTTTCTCTAGATTTTTATATATTTCTTCTGCAATCCTATATATATATTTTGCTTTCATTTCATACTCTTTCCACTTGTTTTATCGACCCTTAAGAACAACCAAATAAAGGGGAGATTTAAAGAGTGCTCTTAAAGTGCATTCAAATGAATTTTTCTCTTCAATTTCATTTGAAAATATTTGATAGCTTTACTAAATAGTTCATACTTGGATTTAATCAGTAGATTAAATATCTTAGCATTTAATCCTCTTTAGATTTAAAGATTTAGTAAAATAATCATTCTCTAAATTTCATTATTCAAGTGAAATATCTTATGCACATTCGTAGTAAGGCTTAGAAACTTTATTTACTTATATAATGGCTTTATTTAAATCATGAAGTGATTTAATTCTTTAATTCAATAGTTTTGTTTACAAAGTTAGTCAGTTTTCTACTTTTTGTCTTTTTAATCAACTCAAGCCAATAATGCAGTCATTAGTGAAATAACTTTTGAATGTGTTAATTATATTCAATCTATTAGTTGTTTTATTATTTGCCCAAATTTTGAATTATTGCTTTGCAAAACTTTTTAATATTTGAATTTTTTTTATAAAAATGAATTTTATTTGAATTATCAGATTTAATATGGCTCAAGACTTTTTTAAATAAAGATTGAATTGAATTTTAATAACAAGCAATTTAGATGATGAGTATTTCATATTGATCTTTTTGATGTTGGTTTTTATTAGGCTATGAATAATAGATCTCGAAGTTTACTCCTCTTTTAATTTAAATTTGTTCCTTTTCTTAATATTGATTAATAGAATCTAAGAATTCATTTCAAAATATTTAACATTTTTTTATTAAGAGCTGTCAAAAGATTTTATAAATAGCTTGTCTTCACTTAACTTTTGTTTGATTTGCAAATTTGTTTCTTTTTTAAGATAAAGGGAAATCATGCAAATAAGTAGATAGTGTTTGCATCGATCTGACAGTTGAGTTCTCTTACCTGCATAGAAATCACACTTTTGATCCCTTTCCTCATTTTATAGAAATATGTCAAAGCTTTTCGTTTTTATTTTTAAAATATCTATATCTTCGCTTAATTCTATGGATCCATCGATTTTTTATCCATATTTGAGTTCCGATATTTGAGACTTACTTATAATATTCAAAGACGACATACTTCAGCGAATAAATGGATGTTTGTATTCATATAAAAAGAATGGTCACCATTAATAAAAAAAAGAAAGCTTTTTTCTTTTCTAAAAAACG
Organism: Camisia spinifer; assembly: GCA_034694065.1. NCBI lineage: Eukaryota > Metazoa > Arthropoda > Arachnida > Sarcoptiformes > Camisiidae > Camisia > Camisia spinifer. The sequence goes on from JAQFXV010002388.1 coordinate 9,357, forward strand.
TTCGCATTCATGAAACTTTTACATCAAATTTCATAAAAGCTTTGATGCTCAATAAAGTTTCAAACCATCAAAAACCTATAGTATCTTACTTTGAATTTGTGCGGAAATAGTAAATTGTCTGTCATTTTACCAATAATTAATAGTCTGTATATTAAAGGGTATTATAAGTATAGATATTCGAAATATTTAACAGCTTAAAATATAGATAAACAATAAATAAGTTAGCTTTCAAATTACAAAGGAGGGAACAAATGTGTTGCCATGTTTTTTAAGGATAAGCTTAATTTAGGACAAAATTTGAAATATACTCAATTTCATGAAATTTCGAAAATCTTAATAATTAAAGTATTATTTGATATACAAAATGATCAATTTATTAATATAAAAATATCGAATCAAATCATTTTGTAAAGTAAAGCTTCAATTTAAATATTACCAAAATATAAAATATAATTTTTATGTTAAATTATTCTCAAAATCTAATATTATACTTTAGTGAATTCATAATTATTATAGATAAATAGTTATGCTTCTTCGGAGCGAAAGCATAAAAAAGCATAATTTCGAGGTTTTTGGATGAGCATAAAAAAGTATAATTCAGAATTTTATGCATAAAAGAACATAATTTTGTGCTCTGAGTATTAAAAAAGCGTAATTCGGCGTTAAGAGCATAAATATCAAGCATAAAAACATATATTATGAGCATAAAAAGACGTATTCTCAGAGCATAAAAGCATAAAAACATAAATTCAGAGCATAAAATAGTATAATTTAGCCAAAATCAAAAGCATAAATATTTATCTCTGATAATTATCAAATTAGGCCTCATTAAGTCTAATTATCTGATGTGAGCACCTTATCATTGAAAAACAATTAAAGTTATATTCAATCGATTAGTCAAATAATTGGGACCCGCATTCATAGGGATATTTATGAGTGTCAATTTTTAGATCATTGCTATTAAGGAATTTTTGTTATTAAATATGGTTTGCATTTAAACACAATGTATTCTATTCTCACTTAAGTTATTAGAAAACATACTCTCTATTGAAAACGATCTTATACTGTGGGATCACTTCGTTTCGTCAAAATTAAAGTTGTCAAAACCCTGTTTAAATACTCTAATACTCTAATTGCCGAATTGATTAACCCATTT
>JAQFXV010002389.1:0-10506 GCA_034694065.1 Camisia spinifer
TACAGATAAAGCATTTATCAAAAATGTTTAAAAATGCTTATTGAAGATGAACTTTTTCTAAATTTTGTTTCAATTAATAAACTATGTATTCATACATTTTCGTTCTCGAACAACATCTGTGTCATTTAGTATAGCATTCACTTAGCATTTGTTACTTATTTTCTCTCTCAAAACCATTTATACAAAAACATCCTCTTTTGAATGCAAACATTTTGAAAGTAAGTTTTCGTTTCTTTGTTGCAAATTCATCACAAACTGAATAATCGATACAATTTCTATATTCTTGGTTTGGATGATATGACACTAAACAGTCTGCAAATGATGTTTTTAATTAAAACTTAGACATAATACGAATTAAAAATTAATCATACTTTCAAAACACATTCATTTATTAACATATCTTCCGGTATAATAATCTCTAGCAAGACCTGATGGACATTAATGTTCCTCTTCTTTAACTTTGAAACAACTTTTGGCGATCGTTTGAAAGACTTCTATGATATTGTGGCGAATCTTATTAATCACTACAACAATGTGTGCATTTGACAAAATCAAAATTACAGACACACTTTTTTGATGTAAGTTATAGTTCGCCTATATGTTGATCACTTGATCAATGAATGTGCAAATGAATAAGACGTATTTTCTATTTTTTAAAAGTTTAATTGTGCAAATGTTTCATATAATTATTATTCTTTGTTCAACAAAAGGTATTATTACAGATCTGATCTCATTGTCAAAATGATGGACACTGAAAATCAATTTGTGTCACATCGAGTTGAGTAACTTTACAAATGACTAAAGCATTAACCACTGAATTTGATATGATTTGAAAAATCAAATATGACAATAATTAAATTTATTTAGAATAAACTGGATCTTAAGGATAAACATCACTCAAATCATTGTAACGTTATATCAGAGTCTTTGCATTCAGTGATTAAATGGCAAAAATGATTTTGGCTCGAGTGGGAAATTCAGTGCATTCGATAGATAATAAATCACTTTAAATTCATATTTCAAATTCAAATTCATATTCAATATTATTCACGAACACCTTCAAAAAGCATAGAAGACGAAGTATGATAATTAAAAATATAAAAACCTAATACTAATATTATCAATTTATGTATAATTATCTATTTTTGAATGAAATATTATAAAAATATCTTTAAAAAATAGAAATTTATTCAAGAATTCTTTTCTAGATATCAATGTTGTGAACAATCCTATTGGGAACGGAACCGAACAAATGTTCTAATTATCAATAGTTTGAATAAAAATATAAAATCAATTTTTAAACACTTCTGAGAAGAATTACGGAAAGCAATTATTCAAATTCATGAAATACAGATATTCTAATTCTGATTGATTTGAATGAAGACGAGAAAGTGTGAAAATGATTTTTTAGTTTAATTATTTATACATTAATTGTTATATTTGGTCTTTTGAGTTCTATAACGTTCTAAATCGAAAAACTGACTTTCCAAGAAAAGCGAGTTTTAATTTGAAATTTTCAATTGAACACAATTAAGAATGGTCTATCATTTTAATGATTGTGATATAAATGAAAAGAAAATTGAAAATTTGATCAATGTATTGTACAGTGGGCGACATAAATGTTATACTTCAATCCCTTCAGATCCAGTGATGCTTTAGGATGTCATCATAGAAACGAGACATATATTTTTCATACTCACATATCATTTATATCTTATCGATAGAAAATGTCTCATAATTACTTTCAAAGTATTAGATTAAACTCTTTTGTTTTAATGACTCAAAGCCTATGAATTTTAAGTTTCTTATCCAGTCATTGAAAACTAATCAGAATCATTTGAATACAGTTCTCAATTAGTTGCAAAACCCTAATGGATATTATGTTTTACGCATCATTTTGGGAGTGATGCTAACATAACATTTATCTCACAGCTGTACTTGTTCTGCATATTGGGGTTGGAAAGAAAAAAAGTCACTAATTTATAGGTTTAGTTTGAATTAAGTTAACTGTCTTATCAATGCATGAAAGTTATGAACTAAAGTAAAAAAACTTTTCATGATTTCAAACACGAATAGTCGAAAATACTTGAATGCATTCAATATCATTGAAGCAAAGATTTGAGCTTTTAAAGTAGTGATTATTAATCATAGTGTATTTTTATACCAAGTTTTTCCACTGAAAAGATTCAGTGGTTCAATAATTTTTTGTCTCTCGAGTTCATAACTCTCATCCATTGATAAGACAATTAAATCTCTTAATTTAAACAAAGTTAAACCTATTATTCAGTTACTTTTTCCTTTCCTCCATATGATAGAGTATATGATCCTTTTACCTCAAAAAGTACACTTTTGAAGCTTCAAAATATAAAGGAAGGTTCATAAGAAATTTAAAACATAAACTTTAAAACAAAGTAATCGTGTAATAAAGTACAAAAGCTATCATAAAAGCATGCATTTTTCTTTATAAATCTTATCACTATTACTATTCAGTTGAATATATGAAAAGTGCATGTTTATAGGATAGCTATTGTACTTCCTTCTATTTTCTAAAGGTTTAACAATAAAACTTTGTTGTTTTTTTCTGATCAATCAAATGAAGTTAAACTAAGGATTGAATTTTTTTCAATATGTTTTTCAGATAATATCTATGAGAGTTTACTAACACAAAAATTTTATTACTAATGCAAAAGATTTTTTCATCTATTAGTTTTATTGTATTGAGTCTCCAAAAGTGCAATTTTTGAGATAAAAGACGCGTATAAATCCATCTCTAACTCATTTTCCGAAAATTTCGATTTAGAACATTATATGTAGAACTTAACCGACGGATTGTAAAACACTTATTAACGTTAACATTAAAGTTAGTCTCTTTTCTAGTATTCCTTCTATTGAATTAGAATTAATTGGTCACAACTGTTGATTTTCTTCAATTAAGTTAATTCTTATCATCCTTTCGATTGAATATAACCTTAACTTAAACTCTTTCTTAAATTTAAATGTTAGACTACTTTAAACATTTTAAATTCTATTTTTTCATAGCAATTCATTGAATTATCGAATAAGACCTTAAAAAGACCTTTTAAATTGATCATTGATTCAAATATATTGATATGGATGTAATAGAATTAATGGGTTTTAATCCCAAACGTAGTGTTCGATTGCTAGTTGAGTTCCATTCTTTTCCATTACAACCACTTGATATTAGAAAGTTCTTACGAATTCGCAATTCTTTTCATTCCTTCTCATCTTCATATGTCTTGAAGTGTATTCAAATGAATGAATTATTGTATTTTTTCGCATTTGCACAAACGGAACTCAAGAAGTGTTTAATGTGTCAAAAATGTGTGATACAGAAGTAGAGAAGACTGAATGACATTCATTTTTCATTCATTATGACATTCCTTTGACTACTTGTGTGTTGAATATTATCTGCATTAACGAGTCTCTGAAAATCTCTCATTTTATGTTAATATAAATAAATAATAATACTGATTCGAGATTTTATTCATTGATTCATTATATATAACTTATATCAGGTATTGCGTCAACTTGGGATGAGTGACAAACATGATAGACATTGAAAGGCTTGGAATTAGGAGCTAATTACTATTTAGACATTCAAATAAAACTTAGGATAATTTAAATGCTCTTTAATTTGATTTATTTTATGAAGCAATTTTAATTTTATTTATTAGTTATTTTCCATTTAAAGTTTCATTTAGTCACTAAGAGTTTTTATGTCACTTATTCAGAGCGTTTTTATAACTCTCAAAAGACATACAGTTATGAACTGTAAAAACTATTGAATATAACAGATTTGTGCCTATTATTGGTTAAAAATCTACAACTGTTTGAGCTCTAAATCTAAACGATGACAAACTGTACAAATCATACAAAACCACTGCAATAATTATATTAAAAAATTGAATTTGATTACAAATCTTGAATCTCAAAGATATTGAATTATAAGTTTTGCCAATCATTTAATTTAACAAATAGTAAGTCATCTATTATTATAAGGCTTTTAATCAATGTTTTATTGATCATATGTTTGTTTAATTTGAAAATAGACTCAAAAGTGGATCGTTTTTTGGCAAAAGACTATACGATCCGAAAGAGGAGTAGAGAAGAGCACAAAATGAGGTTAAAAACAGATATTAATATTTATCTCGATTGTGGCCATCATTAGAGTAATGCCTTATTTCATAAATAAAATTTGTTAAATAATTCTTAAAATAATTTGTTTTCTAAATGTTTGAATTCTGGTTTGAATTTAATTAACGATCGACTTAAAGATTGGAATAATTGATAATTGATTTATCGAAAAACTAGATTTTTAACTATTTTATAATGCTATTGATCCTTAATTATTATAAAAACCTATGAATACTGTTATTTCAATTTTTTACAAATGGTTGGTCAATAAAATAGATTTTAAGTGTGTGATAATGAGTTGTATTACTTATATTTTTGCAGAACTTCAATTCTCAGAAAACGCATATTCAACTTTTCAATTGTCTTTAAAAGCAAAGTAACCCTAACTCTAACCATGTTTTACATGTTAAAGAAAATCCCTTCTAATTATAAATTCAATCGAAAAGTATTTATGCTATTTTAATAAAATGGAAAGAGACTGTTTCACACGCTAACAAACCTGAACAAAAGAGACAGAATAAAATTTGAAATAATTTATATCCTTTTGGAAACTCAGTTTTCATGAATTTCATTTAGAAAATTCTTGAATTTAGAGAATTTAATGCAAAATTCAATGATTATTTGTCTAAATATAAGTTTAATTGAATAAAAACGAAAGTTAAATTGATAAAGAAATTTGAGAATTGACTACATTATGACTCATATAAGAAAGTAATGAATTTATAAATGCATGATTTCTTGTTTTGAAACTGAAAAAGTTATTCTCATTCCTACCAAATTACTATTAATGCAAACGTGTCTTCTCTTTGGAAACTTTGTTGGATGTGTGGTCTCACTATATCTATCTATTGGAGAATCTATTGCTTGCGAAGTTCACAAAGTTTTGAATTACATGCAATTCTTTACTCAACGCTTTACTCTATCTTTAAAGCTTCAACTTTACGATTGAATTCAATATATTTATACAATAGGATTAAAATCGAAATCATTCAACATTTCTTAACATTAAAGCCTGGCCTTGAATTTTATTATACTGTTTTACATTTGTTATTTCATGTTTTAGCATAATTTCTAAAGGGATTAATTTAATTAATTGGGAATATTTGCATTTTATCTAAATATCTCATTCTTGTGTTTATGCATGAATTTAGTTCTTAACGGTTTTCTGTAGGATTTGTCGTTAATTATATCAATTCACGCGAATTTAAACCCAGAATATGTGCTTAAGTTGTTTCGATTCAAATTTAAATGAGTGAACTTTTCGTTTGACTTTAAGACAACTCTAAGCTCACATTTTTACATAATTTTACTGTTAAGTCATATAATCCTATTTAAGTACTATTAGATGAGAGGAATAATAAAGGATATAATAAAATTTCAGTTCATAGAATAGAATTCATTGCAGTAATGCTGAGTACGAATTGAAATTTTATATATCCGTCTTTAGAACAAATTTATCTGACATTTAGCTTTATTGATGTTGACTTTCTTGGATTTCGAATAAAAGTTTATTTAATGGACAAAAGAATAGTCGTAATAGTGTTATCAAATATTTCACAAACGATTATAATCTTTGAATTATGATTTTGATTTCACATTAAAAACTTTGCAAAATTCCTTCAACAGCTTTTGAGTGACTTTTTGTTCATAACTCACCAGTTTATTTTTGACTGTTGTAAGTAAGTCACGATTCAAACATCATATACTTTATACTCATGTGTATTGGAAATACTTTTTTAATAATAGGCTATCCTTTATTGAATAGCTTTTATGGTTTCGAACAATTCTTATTGACGTAAATTGCGGTTAATCTTTAATAATATGATATCAAACTGTTTAATATAAATCTTTATTTTTCTTTGAGTTCTGTTTTCTTAGAGCGGACATTGAGACTAAACACTATTGAACAGTACGGTCTCAATAATAAGTGAAAGTATACTGTAGTGAAAGCATTTCTCTCTCTCTCTCTCTCCCTCCCACTCCCTCTCTCTCTCTCTCTCTCTCTCTCTCTCTCTCTCTCTCTCTCTATCGATTTTATTCATATAGTTGAGGTGCATGTTTGTTGTTATTCGCATTACATTTCTTACTTTCTTCACATGCATACTTCACAAGAGCTGATGCTCAGTAGTAAAGATAGAAATTCTTATGGAAAAGTTATCCGAATGACATAATATAATATGATTTAAACACTGCATCAGTTATTTTGATGCTAAACGAGAGGATCAAGTTTTTTTAGATTCGAAAATAAAAGTTAGATTCAAATATGACTTCTATTGAATTTTTAGTGTTTGATTTTCATAAAGTTATTCAATATATATATTGTTTGAGCGATAAAAATATTAGTTATATCCATATGTGTGAGTTGTTATCAATTATTAAATTTACGCAAAGCTTTGTTAATATTTACTTAAAGTTTATGCTACACTCAAGTGCCTTATTAAACAAAAAATAATTAAAAATTCAAAAAATCTATGGCTAGACGTAGTCGTGGAGGATGTTGTACTGCACTTCATCTTCAAGAAGAAAACTCTCGTTTTATATTATTAGCGGTTGTGATGATTTTATATATGCTATTCGGGGCAACTATTTTCCATTATTTAGAAAGAGATGGAGAGGAGAGAGCGCGACAAAGGTATTGGAATAGCTATGAGAGCTTTAAGAAGAAATACCAACATATTATAAATGACAGTGATTTGAATGCATTGCTCTATGAATATGGTAATGCAACTGCTTCAGGACTGATTGGTAAAAGGCCGCGATGGGACTTATCGGGCTCTTTCTATTTTGTGGCAACTGTTGTCTCAACAATCGGTAAGTTTTTATTAGTTTCCTTTCTATTATTTGTTCGATAAATTTTCGTTAAAATGTATGAAAATAAAAGTAGTTGATTTTCTGAAATAATTGTTATGAATTCAAAGTTTGCATAAAATCTAAAACGATATGTCAAATGTAGAATTCAAAATATGACAGAATTCTCTCCTCAACTTTCATGTGATTTCATACTAATTTATGATTTCTTTTTGATACTAAAAATTTATTGCTCAATGAATTAAAACTGATTCTATAACTGTATTAACTATTATTACCATCAATATCGGAAACAAAGAAAATCTTTAAATAATTTCATTTACAATTACAACTTTGGAGACAATTTTGTAAAATCTTGAAAGTCTGCTGTATTTTATTTGGAAATTAAAACCTTTATTACCCATTATTTGAAAGTGTGATTATGTGAGCTTAACAGGTGAGATGTGTATGTAATGTAAATTATCAATCTATCATTAAACTTGAAGGCATTCAGTAGAACAGATGAGTTCTCACTTATTCTCCAAAGAAGTAGTTGTTTTTAGATCTTTTTTCGATTGGCAAATGCTTGGCTAGTATTATGCCTTTGTCTATAGTAATATTGTTCTAATACTAATAAATAATGATCACTTTTTCTTGAGAAAACCTGAAGCACAAAACCTTGTATGGAATTGCTCTCAAAATTCAGATTATGGCTAATACTAGTGCTTTAAATACTGGAGAACGTATTTATAAGAAAGAATAATTAAAGCAAGCTTTGAGTGCTTTCTGGCGCTAACACTAATCTATTTCTCATCTTACTTTACTTAAGAATCAACTCAATTCTGGCTCTGACATAGAATTCATCTATAGTTCTAAAGAAATATATCACTTTGTTTAATAGCGATTGAAAATTTACAATTTATGATCAAATAAATATTATCTTTAACCCTAATTTATAGGTTCTTCACCAAAATCAGAATCAATTCTCTTAAACTAAATATATTACGAAATCGGAAATTGATATCGGAATTCATTTATTTCAATGAAAATTTAAGCCTAATTCTTATAGCTTTGCATTAATATCGAAACAGAAGCTGTTTTGTTGACACAGTACTCACCATTTGTTGTTAAAGAAATCGATTCACATTATCAGTGTTTTCAACAGAATATTCAGTAAATATTATTTTGCATTAATTTTTACAGTTTTTATAAAAATCTTTTATTTTATTACTTTTCCGAATATTCTCAGTAATATCGAGATATTTTTAAATTTTTAATTAAGACTATTGAAAACTAAATTCTTTTCAATATTAATGGAAAAGCTTATGTTCAATAAATTAAGTTCTTGAAGACTAAAGTTATCATTTATCGAAAAAACATTCGATTCTCACTAAGACTTAATGGTTTTATTAACCTAAATTTTATTCTTCAAACACACTAAAAAATTTTTCGCCTATTCAAACACTGAATTGAAACAAGATATTTTTGTTTTATGAACGTTTTAGTATAGAATTCTTGATAGTTCTCTCAAATATTCTTTGTGTAGTTCCTATTTTGAATTATGCAACATAAGTGCATCTTTTAATTCGATAATTTCTGTTTTATTTGTTCAGTATATTTACAAACTTTTATTTTTGTACAATTGGACCATAAATTGTGAGTCTCTTTACGTTTAATTGTTTAATAACTAACATTTTCTCACTTTATTGAATCCTTGTTTCGATTCTCATATAATAAGAGTTAAGTAAAGAAGAGATAAAATTGTATATTCGTTGTACAGTATATTCAAACTTATTTGTGAAAACTGATAGCTAAGAAAGCTTGAAAGATCTGCTTTTGAAAACTTAATTACCTACTTTTAGCTTAGTTCTTATCCCTTGCTGTTAATATATTAGAATCGACTTTTTGGGTCCAAATTAAGAGAAGAGTTCACAAAAATGATGTAAAAATCGGATTAATTCGGAAAATAATCTAAGTTTCCGAAATATGCTTAAATTTGACACATTATTCGTTAATCGGCACACATTTCTTACGTCAGAGGAAAAGTCAAAATGACATTCAGGTCTCTGCTTATTATGAATAGTTTATAATATACAATATTTATTCCTACAGAACAAAGTCGTCGCTGTAAATGTATTGCTTCAATTCGAGGATTTCAATTTAATTTAGAAATATTTTCATCAAATCAATTCATAATTGATCAACTTGTAAGAATATGATTTCGGATACTTTACGTTCTTGACTTCTTAATAGACGGACGGTCAAGAGGAGGTGTAGATAGGGTGTACACCCCCTGGAAATTTTGAAAAATCCACTCTCTATGATTTTGAGATACCAAGAATGCAGTGCTTGGTCCACTTTAGCTTTATTCGACAATTTTGACTACTTCCATCTAAATTTTGACAATTTCTGAAAAATCACACACTTGAAAGTTGAGCTTGACCAATTCTGGAATGACCCTTTTAAAAAAATCATACTCTTACAAGTTTGTGCGGTTACAGCAGAAATAAATACACAGTCTAATCAATAATTCTTATAGATATAAAAAAAGAAGTTTCTAACTTATAAAGGAAACTATCGTTGAAGCTGAAAGAAGTCAGTCAGAGATTCTTCAATCATATGAATGACTATGCAATTATATGCGAATGCAGAAAATATAGAATCGTGAATTAGTATAGATACTAATATAAGTTATCTTATTCAAAGAAATCACATGAATTGAGACAAAAAGTATATTTATCAATGCTCTCAAAGAAATTTCTAACTGATGATCATTATATTTTCTGGTTCAGTGATATGAGAGTTATGTCACTCATCATAATTCGTGAGATCTTAACGTCTAAATCTTCTACAAGTACTACATTATAATAAAAAACAATACTAAGAATAATCTATCAATCATAGATATGTCTTTCTTTGAATTTTTCGACATTAGTTCAACCTGTACTCTATGTATTCAATAACAAACGGTTCAAAATAAGCAAATGATTCTGTCGTAAACATGTGGTTCTATAAACTATAAAACCTACTCTTCGAAGAAAAGATACTAGTTTATAAAGTCATTATTTTCGGAACTTTCCTAGTTATTCGATTTACAAAGTTTCGGCGAATAAAAAAGGTAGAAGTGCTACTTTTGTATTTTAAATAAGCATTTATTTCCTGTTTAAATAAAGAGTATTCATTCAAAAGTGATGTTAGGAAGTATTGAGTATCTCCCCCCCCCCCCCCAAGAACTTTGATAAAACAGAATACCCCTTTTGTTCTTGTGGTAAAAAGCAGATAGATGAAAATTTGGTAAAAATCTATGCAATTTGCGAAGTTTTAGCTAAAATTTGGAATTTTTGTGGAAATTTGACAACAAATTACCAAACTTTCGAAGACTATTTTTTTTAATGATTCCAAAGTCCGAAAAATAGTCATTTAAGTTTAATGATTTTTGTTCTGAGTTTTTATAAAGATTTGAATTAATAAAATCAAGAACAACACCTTTGAAACCTTTATCAAATTTTATTTTAAAATAAGTTAATTCACAATCTATGAATCAAAGTTAGAACTTTAGGTTTT
>JAQFXV010002390.1:0-10504 GCA_034694065.1 Camisia spinifer
ACATTTAATGAAGTTGATTGCATTGCATCCCTTCGCCCAAAGTCCAAGTCCAATGACAATTGGGAATTGAAGAGAGAAGAAGAGAGAGACCAAAGAGAGAAACGATGCACAAACTCAAACTCATATAAACTATACTTTTCTATCACAAATATATAACTAAAACTGCACATATTGATGACCAAACAATTTTCGTTCTTCTTTTTTGTTATTATTCTGAAGTCCATCCAATGTAGTTCATTATATAACTTTTTCTTTCCCCTCTCGTAAAATCTCTAATACTGAAAGTTCGAACCCCGTCGTCATAAGTAAGAATTGCTAAGTTAGCTCATTATTGCAATGTTGAACGTCTAACATCTGATTTATATTACTTCAATATATACAATGCTCGTATATTTCGACATTTTCTCTATTCGTTTCCTGTTCACTCATGCACTCTCTTATAGTATGTTCAACTTATTATTCTCTTAAACCCAAATTTTAGTGCTCTCTCTCTCTCTCTCTCTCTCTCTCTCTCTCTCTCGTCTTTTTTCTTTTTAATTGTCTGCTTCCATTCAATATATATTCAATTTTATAATAATAAGTACATTTTCGACATAATATAATGATATTACTAATCTTGATTTAATTCCATAGTTATATTTAAAGTAGTGAATCGTTAGATAACTATTATTTACTCAACTATAGAGACAGTCTTAAGCATTATTTATTTTGATTCCCTCAGCATTTCATTGTGAGTGAGTTAATAAAATAATGTTAATCCTAATATATTCTTTGAAGACTACGTGGCCAGCATTATAGCCCTCATCACAATCTTAAACATCATGAGTCCATCTTCTTGTGATGTATGTGCACTTTGCTCTGTCTGTTTTGTTATAACCTTATCATTCATTTTCTTCTCTAATGTATTTGAACGTTGAATCTGACGCTTAACTACATTTCACTCCTAAGTTTTCTCCCCCTTTTCAACATTTATATTAGAAGTTGTAATACTGGTATCCCTTCATTAAAAAGTACTCCACATCTTTTCTCATTTCTCCTTAATGTATATGCCAATAATGTTTGCCGATCAATGAAAATGCTATTTAGACTAACTCTAGTCAATACTTTGTTTTTCACTCACTTTCTTTCTGTTTCTCTGTCTGTCGTTCACTAACATTGCAAGTCATTAAATATATTTACTATATATGACATAACAGGCAACTGCCCGATGCTAGATATGACCAAACAGAGTGATGTCATGATTCTCAATGGAGACATTCATATTTGATCCCAACTTATATCACTAGTATCTGTTCATATGCAGGTGATTCGTTTCCTCGCTTAAAAACTAATGGCAAATAAGCAAACACTCACTTTGAGTAATAAAAATAAATCTCATTCTATTTTTATATAAAATTGTTTTAAATGAATTCACACTAATAATAGTTATTTATTATAGAATCTCTAAATTATTTTAGGTTTTCATTATTCAGTTTCTCCATTATTATTATAATCAATTTTCATAATATTTTGTTTTATTTAACTGAATGTTTTGAATAATTTTTAATTTTTTGAAATCGTTAAGTTTATATAATCTATTGCATTATATATTCATTTAATTTATAACTAGTTCGAAATTTATGAATTCAATCAATTACATATTTTGAAGCTTTTGAATGACTTTATGTTTTATTGACTCGATTTAATATTTTATATATTATATAATGCCTTACAAGTATTTGTGATACAATGTCTCACGAGTGAGAATGTGGTCCTTTCTCTCAATAAGAATAATTCCTTCCATAATATATATTATATATTTGTGATGTGAATATTCCCAAATGATTTAGTCCATCGAATGTGTTATCATATGATTGCCATTAAGTATTATATTTCATTGCAAGTGCACAAAAGGCAATTTTATGTTCACCTGAAACTTGACCTTTTTATGAATTTTGCTCTCTATAGAAAAAATGACAGGAATGTTGAATACTATGTCAAAAAATGAATCCGATATTTAGAATCTTAATTTAATAAATAAAATTGTTTTCATTGATTGTTCAAAAGTGAAAAAAATCAGGCAAAATAGTGATATTCAGAGATGAGCAAAAATAGTCTTATATATTATAAGTAATATGTTTGTAAAGTTATATATATATTATAAGTTAGATATTTTCTCAAAGTCAGTGTAATGTCAGTCCAATGTGTCCGACTATTCATCCAAATCCCAGTTGTGCGATAAGCATTGCTAGTGTTGGACATTGAAGACATTGAGCATATTTGACACATAAATAAAATGAATTGTATATGAAATAGTTGAATGAGACAAAGTTGACTTTTTAGCTGCAAATATTGCGAATAAAAGTGCAAAAATGTGTTTATGCTATTTTGATGAAAAAAATGCTAAACAGTTGGGCGAATGGCATTTCTGCATGAATCGCTTGTCAATATTGAGATTGTAATATTTGTCGAGAACTGTTAACAAAGTCAGGCGAAACACCAATATTATTGAATAGTAAAGTAGCGAATTGAAAATGTTATATAATATTATATGGAAAATATTTGACCAAAAATAGAGTCATGAGTTTAGTTATTTCGATGTCTTACTGGTAAATGGATGGCAAATGCTAGCAATGCCTGCGTGTGGCCATCAATGGCTACATATATAAAAACGAATATCATATAAGTTATATATATAAACGAATGGATATATAAGTTAGTTTTGGGAGCAGATGGACATCACATTAGTTGCAGGCGAGACATCAGTCTCTCATTTAGTTTTAGTATTGAACAGTTCTGGTATATTTATCAAACTATGTTAGTCTTATATTCCTTGTATTTTTTAGAGCAAAAAAAGTTTAAATGGACTTATAGTCAAGTTTACCATTCAATTCAATTTATAAACTTTTTGATTTTTTTCAATGAAAATATCAAATCTGATTAAAAGTGTGAGATAACTATATTTAGACTATATTTATTTATAGTTTTTGTTTTTAATTATTGTAAGTAATCGTTTATGATTTATATCATACAAGTCTATGCTTTCATTATACCTATACTGAAGCCAAAAGTCAGAAACATCGCATTTAACTGAAAGCACGGGCACAACAAAATAGTATTTTTCCTCTAGAAAGCCGTTTATATATTACTACTAAATAGAATACAATATATGCCACAATATTGGCGAACGCCTATTCCCTGTTTGAATGTATTGCGAAAATGTATTAATGGTCTAAATATCAAACACAGCTCCAAGAATGGCATTGAGTCCATAGTATCATCTCATCAATGATTGACCACTATATACAGTAAAGGGATTATGCTTTTTATTGAATGACCCAATATATGGTTTGCATTGTAATATTGGATCATTACTATTCTCAATCTGTGGCACGTTTATAGCATTGCTGATGATGTTGAGTCTCATAGATTTATGACACTCCGATTATTCGCACAGGATATGAAAAGCAATATTTTTAGTTAGAGACCCATTCACTAATCCGACTGACTATTACATTGTTCTACATTTATTTAGCATTAATTCTTTTCATTCCCCCATTTCTATCAACAAAAGTTATACCTAACTCTCAACTCAAGTTTTTCAAGATTTTACTTGTATTTAATTAAAATAAAACGAAATATATTTGCCATAGAATTCAAAAATCTAAAATCAAGAGATAAACACATTCGAGTTTTTGGGTACAAACACAACACAAAAGTTGTGTTTTATCTCAAATCTTTTAATTCAAAATTCTATATAAACATTGAAAAGTCTATTCAAAATTAATACTTATTCAAAATTATAAGTTTTTGTTGAGAATTTTTTTTAACATTATTAAAATAGTCAGGTATTCGTTCAAATTTGGATTGAGATTAAATATTATCATCATTTGAGTTCATAATACTAGTAGTTGTTGTCAAACTAGACGTTTTATAACCGGCAGAGAATATAGCGATTCTAAGCTCACCGAATCGAAGGTCAATATATCCATTATCATTACTGACAATTGATTCTCCACAATGTATTGCGTGTACGATTGCATACCATTTATGATTAGAATCACTATTTAATTCTGAATTCAAAAATCTTGAAATATCGAAATATGAATCAAATGACTGAATCGCTTCTTTAGATTTGTTGATCACTTTTGTTCGGAGAGTTGATGATATCGAACAATAAGTAATTTCTGGAAAACTGATTCTTCTTCTGGCGGAAGACATCACTTCACTTGTATGATCCTAAATGAGCACAAATAAACTTTCTATTATAACAACTGCTTTATATGATCAATAAATAACAATAACTCACGTATTCATTTCTATTTTCTTTGTATAATTCGATGTTTTTCTTAAGTTTTTGAATTTCATTTTTCAGTTCAATCATTTCATTGTTCAGACTTGAATTCAAAGTTTTCAAACTATTAATACAATCGTGTGATTCGTCACCCATTTTCAGACCACATTCAATGCATTTTCTTTCGGGATTAAATTTACAGTTCAATACATGTAATGGAAGACATTCCAAGTCTAGAATAATATCACATCCTTTTGATTGGAAATCGCAATGAATTCTTAGTTTTGCCAAAAGATTAAGTACTAATCTTTGCGGACGATATAATTCGCTACATATTAATTGAGTTCTATCATTAGGACACGAATTTTTATTGTTCAACCACTCAATTATACAATGATAGCAATAGGTTTGTCTACAACAGGGGACAACTATTGGATTGTTCAATATTTCTAAACATATTCCACATGTCAATTCTTCGTGTTCTTTTTGAATCAAATTAATAAATCGACATTTTTCATAACCAGGCATTCAATAAATTAGAATCAATCACACAATTGGTAGTTTAGATCGAAATTAATATTAATGTCAACCGAATAACTTATTGGGTTCAATTTATATACTGTAGAGCTTTTATTATTAATCTTGACACACAGTTGCCAACCAAAAGGCTGAACAGATCTTCACATTTAAAATAAACAAATTATATCAAATGATAAAATTATCTTAATTATATTAACAGATAAGGTTTTTTTTGCTGTATTGCTTTGTAATTTTTTATGAGTTCACAAATCGAAAGATATTGATATATAGTGATTGAAATAAATGTCTGCCACGGTTTTCGTAAGTTATTCAGCACTTGCTCTTGATTTTTTCGATGAAAAAATTTATGAGCAGAGGGTAGTTCGTTAATCACATCATATTCGAGTTACAAGAGTATACTAAAAAGCGAACATTTTTGTTCTACTTTTGACTCAAACCGTTAAAATTTGAAAATTTATGCTGAGAATCTATGAGTGATTTAGCTAGGTTATTACCTAAATGCTTTTTAGTATACTCATGCAACTCGAGTATGATGTGGTTATTGAACTACCCTTTGCTTATAATTTTTTTCGATGAAAACAGCAAGTTCTGAATAACTTTAAAAAAACCCGTGGCAGACATTTATCTCAATCACTGTACTCACTGAAGTATGATTATAGTCCGTAAAAATATTTTAATGCATGATTACTAAAATTCAATTAAATTGTTCATTAGTAATGATGATTATCCAAAGGATAGATAATCATTTTGTTAACAGACAAAAAAGGCGATTCATTGACTGATCTTTCTTAAGTTCAAATTCAAAGTTCGAGTTCTAAATGGAATAATGAATTGAAACAAATAAACAGTTTATAAGTTTATATTACTTGTCTATCAATTCTTTTATTTATCATATCAAACATTTTGGTTAAGATACAAAAACGGAAAACATGAAATCATACGATGGTGTGAGTGATCACGTGTAGTGCACATATCGAAATATCTCGAACATTAACTCAACAAAATAAGTTGAATCTAGTCTTATCATAAATCTAACATCTTTAATAAATTGTATACAATATATGAATAAATGTAAAATTAACACGACTTAATTTTATATATTTATAACTTAAATGAAATGAAAAAAAACGATTGAATATTTTTAATTTCATTTTCAACAACTTTGAAAGAATTGAAGTTCATTCAAGTGAAACTTCGATTTTTCAATCAATTTTAGATGAAATACTTGAAATTATTATAGTGACGGCGCCAACATTTTAAGCTGAATGGGCCTTACTTTTTACAATTTTGAATTTCATCGATTATGAATAGTAAATACAGTCTATCCCGTTTATAGTGAATCGATCGGTGCAGCCAAAAGTGTTCACTATAAGCGGGATTCACTATAAACGTTCTCATGTAAAAGGGTATTCGGCACTTTGTTCTGGTCATATCGTTCACTATAACCGGGATTCACTATATCCGGGTTCACTATAAGCGGGATAGACTGTAATCTCCTCTTTATAATTTTAATGATAATACAAAATGATATAAAAAGTTATATATATTATTATAACTCAAGTTTTCATAAGTATGATAAATTCAGAAATGAGTGCTGAGATGTTTTGTCGATTTTTTGAATGGACCCATATATGGCACCACTGTTTAGCTGAAATGAGTTTATTTCTATTTCTAACTGATTAGGTTTCTTAATTGGAAAATTCTTGTTACGAAATCTGATCGAGTTATTAGATAGTATTCGTTTAAACTGGTATTAATCAACAGGTATTGAAAGATAAAAATTCATTTAAATGCTAAATGATATGGATATACTTTGATTAGATTAACAAACCCATTTATTTCGTTATCATAAATTCTAAGTAAAACTTAGTTTATTAAAAATATATATTTTAAATTTTTTCACATCATTCTACAGAATAAAACATTGAATTTTAATTCATTGAAATAGGTGTGAAACTGTTTTTCATATCCTCTGAATGGAAATTAATAAAAATGTTAACTTTGCTCATAATCTTTGAAAATAATTTGAGTCAAAATAATAATTCACTACTAGATAATTAAATTTAAATTCATTAATTTAATGTAAAATTAAAATTACAGAATTTATACTAAAGAATAATTATGGAATCGTTTGACAATATATTGAACTATTTTGTCAGTTTATTGGTATAATAAATAAGAAGAAATAAATGTATCGATAGTAATAATATTAGTAATAGTAATGCAAGACTTTATTAATGCATTTGTATTGTATTTTTATCATAATTTGGAGCCGCTTTTGCCCTTTGAGACAATGACAATAAGTTTATGTAATAATATACTAATATAGAAAATTGTGTATTCCATCGAAATTGTTGTTAACATCCATTTACTTATTATAACTTTTATATTCTGTTAATACAAGTGTTTTGTCAATGCATCTCAAATGCATTAATATTAGTATTTTATGGGGAATTGAATTATTATATAATAACGACCTTTAATAGCATTACCATCTATTTAACCATACATTTGACCTCACATTTGAATCAGTAAATGGTTGAACAATGCAATAGTATAAGTAGAAAATACACGCAAATGTGTAATACTATTTGATGTCAGTGATGATCACTGATAACTATCTTTCTCTACTCTATATTATAGTATTTTATGGAAATATTAGAATTACTATAAAAGGAGAAAATTTTAGTGCTTTGCACGACATTACTATCACTAAAGCAAAAGTGTTATACAGAAGATCTGACAACAAATATCAAAATGTGAAATGGCGTGCATTTGACATGAAAAATGAATAATTGTGTAATTTAATGCTTAAGTTAAAAGAGCTTTTAAGTGGTAAATGCTTTGCGTTCACGCGATAAGGTATTCAGCGATATTGTGAATAAGATTTCATAAAATGATAGCCTTTAAATTCATAAGTTTTAGAAACATGTAATAATCATATTTTATGAACATTTAAACTATCAGTCGTTGATTTAATTCTTATGACTCAATGATGTGCACAAACAAAATGCATAATTATTTTCAAAAATGAATGTAAAAATTGCTGAATGCTGTCAATTGCAATATTGTCTTAGTTATGATCAATTACTCTCATCTTTCATTCTCTGTAATTCTCATTTTAAGTGTTCAAATGTAATGTAATTTATTTGCTGACACTTGTAATTTATGTGCGTCTCAATAGTGGAACAGCTTTGATATCACTTATGGCACTACTCTATCACTTAGTTTTTCGCTGCGATTTGATTTCCTCTCTTTCTGTCTCTCCGCAAACGCTCTAATGTAAGGTAATATCAATATAGAAATAGCTCTCTCTTTTATACACATATTCACTAAACTCACTTTAACCTATCTTTAGATGCAATTCAACACAAAAATTCACATTGAACTTACTTTTAAGACTTATCAATATAATTTATATTGAATTCTTTTTATTAAAGTATTGTACAAAATATATATATTTCATTAATTTTGAGCCCTTCTGAATGCAGCTGAATATTATAAATAGGAATATTAGAGTTGCAAATATGATCTTCGAGGATGTAAATATACTTTATGTTCAGCGGTACTGAAATTGCATTCACTTTGCAGTCAGTCATTTGTGATATTATTGAATCGTAGACTAAGAGAAAGAGAGGAAAATTTCATATTTTCCTGAATTATATGTAATGGAGCGTAATGTGAATATTAGAGTTGAGAATACATTTGATGCTTTATTTTACTTCAACTAATATAAAGATTATTACAATTCTATTTTCGTTATACAATATTATTATATTTCAAGCAAAAAACTTCATACAAGATACTAATATAAAATTTGTATCTCAATAGAAAATCTGATGTTAGAATATTCTTCATTATATTTCAAGAATAATAACTTTTCATGAAAGGTTATTAAATAATAATAAGTAAACACTCGGAAGTATAAACTTAATAATCGGTTCTATGATTTATGTAATTTTTTCTCAAGTGATTGCAGTGATTGTAAAGTTAAGTTTTGCGCCTCACGTTCTTTCAAAATTTTATGATCCTCTCTATTCGCAAGTATTGACATAAAATTCGTGAAGCAGATGGAGTACTAGAGTTCATAACTGATGCCATTTTTGTATATACGATGTATAGCCATATATTCTTTGCTATATTTTGATGGCTATGGTATATAATAGTAATGCACAGACAGAAGCAAACTTTAAATTTCCCAAAGGTATCACAATTTTGTGCATTTTGTTTGTGTGTTACAAAAGTTTTTCATTAATTTATTTATGTATGCGTGTGAAACACATATATCGTTACTTTTAATTCAATATGCAATTATTCTGATTATATTCCGATCTTTTCACTGGTATAATTGTTTTTAAACAGAAAAATGGAATTTTGGCCTCAAATTTAATAAAGAATTGATGTTATTACAAATTTTTAATTGGCATCTCATTATATTTATTAAACTTATTCTAAATACAAAAATTTTTAGTAAAAGATAGAGAATATTAAAATATTTTATAGAATTGAAAGATTTTATATATTGGGTTTTATATGAGTCAAAAGCTTTGAGACTTTAAAAACAATTAAAATGAAGTTTATTTATAAATAAAGAGAATCATTAGTTCGAAAATACGATTTTTTCGATTTGCAACGAAGCGAATGTCTAAATAGAAAGACGTAATGATACTTGAGTTGATTTGTTGTGCAATAAAATTCAAGTGAACATTCATAGAAAAATGTCAGTTTGTTGGTTACAATCATTTGTTTCAAAAGATATAATTTGTGGCTTAACAGAAATGTCTTCAGGAAGTTCTATGATTTAATGCACAAAACTTACAAAATTTCTGCTTATAAGAACATTTGTTATTAAGTTCTCAACATTAAGTTATCGCACTATCTCCTCAACTGACTTATGATCGCAACTAAACGTATGTCTCAGACATTGGCTCTAAATTTTTCTTCATTAACTGCTAAATTATAATCGCGATCATTGGACTGAACAAGAATTGTAGTGCAGTTTTGATAATAGTGTTCCATATAAATGGGGCATCACTTCGATAATAAGTGAACTTAACTTCCGTTTATGTCATATCAATGAAGTGTTAGCCCTATCTCTCTCTGGTCTCTCGTATGGCAGTCTGTCTGTCATTGAGTTACACACATTACTAAAACTCAATATTGTTAAAAAATAATTGAATGATGTCAATTGCAGGCAATCAAATTGTTTTGTATCAAATTTTAGATTTGTAGACATATATCTTCTAATAGACAAACACTAAACACTATCAATCGATTAGCACTATCAAAAAGATCTTAAATTATAGTTAGAAAAGGTATAATTGAGTAATACATAAATTCTATACAATAGAAGTTAACATTTTTCAACAATAAATCATTTTTTTTCATTCGCACACAATTTATTATACACTGCCTTTTATTGCGTGATATAAGGATATTATGCAATTCATATTACATGCATATATTCACATATAAGTTACCTCATGATCAAAAAGTATTCATAAATTCAATATTTACTTCTAGACTCAGCAGGGCTTAAGTCATCAAAACAACTGTTGATTCCGTTATGCATGCGTTCACTTTATTCATATTTATGCCTGACTGACATGCGATTGTTTTTTGTGCTCCTTTTTTCAATTTCCATTGCATCTCTCTCTCTCTCTCTCTCTCTCTCTCTCTCTCTCTCTCTCT
>JAQFXV010002391.1:0-10501 GCA_034694065.1 Camisia spinifer
TTACTTAAACTCAAAATGGAAATAAATAAAATACTTTTACTCAAATATACTTTAATTGAATTTATCTAAAAATACTTGAACTCAAACTCAAATAAACTAAAATTTGGTCACTCAAAAAGCACTGATTATGACTCAGAAATATCTTTTTTATTTAAAGCGAATAGGTGATTCATGCAACTTTTTGCACTCCAATGCTTTCATTAAACAAAATTATTTCTAAGAATTCGACTTCAGTTAAGCTGAAGTTCAACTTTTGAGCTTAAGCTACGTTCTGTTTTTAATAAATGAAGTTACAAAAGAAATTAAGCTTAAAGACGAATAGCAATTGATTGGATCAAATCCTCTTTCTATTCTTCTCAAAATAATGATGACTCATTTGCATGTGTCGCTCAAATAGAAAAAAATTCAACCTGTGACCTATTAAACAATTTTTTCATTCATTTTCAGCTAAATTACTTGATTTGCGTCAACGCGAGCACAAGTTTAAATGCAATCGACATTTGGATTCAGTCCATGTTTTCAATCCGCTTGGTTTTAAACTCGATTTTCAAACTTGAATCGCGTTCGAAAGAGGATTGAGACGGGATATTAATCCTAATTAGCGAAAGGCCTCAACGCAAATGTGCATCACTAGTGTGACAATGAATTAACATTTAATACCTATTTGTTAGTAAATATATTTTGAAACTCCCTTTAATTTGAACAAAACAAAATTTCATCAAATATGAGAGTCCAAAATCTATTCACCTTGCTGCAAAATTAATTTCCACTTGTTTTTAGCGGAATCTTTTGCATATATCAATGTTTCTTAAATTATAACATAAAAAGTTGACTTTCAAAAGATTTAATTTTCCTCAGGTTTTGATTTTTGTGAAATTGCAAATAAAAATACCAACTTTTTTAAGAGTACTCCCTCTGAAGTTTAAAGTATAATAACAATTGTTTGCGAAGTTATTCTGTTTGGCATTCAGTAAAAACGTTAAAATGATGGTGATTTAACATTGTGATTATAATCGATAACTTCATTCTCTTAACATTTAATTTTTCACTAAAGGTCGATTCACAGCCAACTCCACTCCTTATAATAATTACGTTATTAATGAATGTAATCTTCAATCCCGTTATCAATACACCCAATGTGTACACGACTCCCATCTCTAATTCAAAACTTCAGAATTATTCTTAAATCAATCGATTGAAGAATAACCCATAAATTGAGAATTTTCTCAATTTGAATGAATGTTTTAATTAAATAAAATTAAAATAAAGATAATGTCAGACAAGTTGAGTGAAGCAAATGATTGCTATAATAGAGCAGAAAAATTGTAAGTTTTATTATTAAAATTGATATTAAAATTCAACTTTCGTAATAGTTTATGATTAATTTGTTGGTATTTTTGAGGCGTTGATCACCTTATTCGTCATCTTAATAAACATTTATAATTTATGAATATTGATAATAAAATATAAACTAAAATTTGTTGATATTTTTCAGTCTCAAAACAGGATTTCTTAAATGGACACCAGATTATGACAACGCCGCCAATGAATACTCACGAGCAGGTATTCTATTCTCAATTTGCTTTAATTATGGCTAATATTCACATAATTATAACTAATTTTAATATTTGAATAATAGCCACATGTTTTAAATCGGTTCGAATGCAAGAAAAATGTCTTGACGCGCATCTAAAGGCTGCCGATTGTTATGTGAAAAATAAATCTTATTTTTCTGCTGCAAAGTATGAAAAACTTATAATACGAAAAACATTATTTTGAATAAAAGTAAAGCTTTCCTATTAATAAATGACAGATGTTATGAACAGTCGGCTATGGTTTCAAAGGAATTAAATGATTGGAATTCTGTTATAAAATACTTTGAACAGTCGTCTCATTTGTTTCGAGAACACGGAATTCCGGACACCGCAGCCCTTACTCTAAATCGTGGCGCACAGTATGTCATCTCTTATTTCAATTAACTATAATTTATATGAATTGATTACAGAATAATTGAGAACAAATACCCTGAAAAGTCGGCCGAATGGTATTGTCAGGCATCGGAAGTGACGATGCTTGAGGACAGACCCCGAATGGCGGCCGAATATGCGAATAAAGCCGTCAGAATATATCTTAAATTAAAAAAATTTGATGAAGCGGTTGATTGGATCAGAAAAGCGATTAGTTTTTTATTAGAGGCCGAAGACAATCAGGCCTGCGGTCGACTTGTGGTATGTCTAGTACTCGTTCAACTGGCCAGAGATGATATCGTGGCCGCACAGAAGGCATATAAAGAAGGCAAGAGGTCTGTATTCACTCAATTATTAACAGATAAATAGGTCTCAAACTTAGTTCTCACGTAATATCAATAGTTATGTCGAACAGCAAGACATTTATACATTAAATCAACTTTTGGATGGTTTCGATCAAATGGACACAAGTCTGATATGTAATGCTCTCAACAGTCCATTTATTAAAAGTTTGGACAACGAATTCACAAAATTAGCCCGAAGTCTACAACAGAAATACGGGGCAAAGAATACTCCAACACATCAAACAACTGAATCTCAAAACGAATCAGTTAATGAGGAGTCCGGAGCTATGCTTTGAACACTTTTAGTCAAAAACTCTCTATTAAAGTGTATATAATTATAAATTTAAGTTATATTATCTATTAATTCATTCCAGTTATAATTCCAAATATTTTTAATTAAAATGATTTCATTTAGAAAAGAACCCAATTTTAAAAATCCCGAAATTATGAGTCAAACCAAATATGATGCAAATGTGGCACAAAAACAATAAAACTTCGAATGGAATGTATGTCTGATTGAATTGCAGAACATAATAAAACAAGTTTTTTCCGAATCAAATGACTTAATATTTCTTAAGTTAATTTCAGACATAACTAATTAATGAGTTATATATTAGGCACTAATAGTATTATTTAATCGTCTGCAGAACCCGTTCCTCTTTTGACTCGTCTCTGTCTCGGAGATTGACGAACCTTTGGTGACTTATCTGTTAAAATATAATACAATATTAGTTATTATTATCTTTAACTAAAGACCATTCAATTACTGAATGAATTGAGTGTTTCCTCTGGTAACCAGTCGTAGTCAACATCATTAGGATTTGAAGTTCCCATTTCTGTCCTGCTTTTAGAGGACGTTAAATGCCTTTTCTATAAATATCCGTATTTTTAACTTATTTCTCATTCACTTCATTAGAAAAACTTCATTTCGTTTAAGACTTACACCGAATGTGACGAAGAATTGTTGAGCGGCGACGATAACTAAGACAACAACAGCTGCTAAGAATACGTACAGGAAAAATGTTTCGCCATCTAATCCTTCATCAATTTCAACGATAGAAACAGTTTCATTGAAAACTGCATTCAAATATTGATTTCCGTCCTTTTTTCAAATATTTATAATAAAGTTAAACTTTTGTTTGAAGTTAAATGAAAGAAGACTTACAGCGTCTCTATAGTAAAGGTTAACAGTGAATCCATACGGTCTCGTACTATAGGCCTCACTCACAAAGAATTGATAGGCGAGAGTCACCTCTTCTTTTGGTTGAACGACACGATTGTATGCAATGGCTGTGAACTATATTTTATTTAAATATTCAACAAATCATTCATTAAGAATGAATCCAAAGGTTAATTCATATTTTAATCATAAGTTAAGCTCACATTTTGTAAATGGAAACTAAAATCTTGTGCATATCTGAACGAAGCTTCCATTGAGTCTACAGTAAAATCTTTAGTTCCCTTATTAGCGAAACCGACCAAAAAATGTACTTCTCTTACGGCCGGAAGTTCTGAACAATTTTATTATTAAAACACTTATTAAATAATTGTTAAAAATATTCAACTCTTGATTCCAAACCTAATCCCATTCCCGACGGTTTTGTAAACAAGAAGAAAGTGTCGATATCTGGCGATGCCTTCAATTGAATGGAATCGCTTTCTTCGTCCTCTTCTTCTTCACCAGATTTTAAGACATCGCCGGTTTCTTGATTTTCTTCAACATTTACATCTTCTTCTCCTTCGAGTACATCTGCATTCTCTTCATTGAGAGCTTCTTCGGCGGCGTTTGCATAGAATGAGTTCGAAAAACCTATTAATTAATGAATAATCAATAGAATTGAATGATTAGTAAATTGTTGATATAGTAAGTCATTGAATGCCACGTAAGCCATAAAATCAATTGAATTTATAATGAAATGAATCAATAAATTGAATACCATTTTCGTGCAAAATAACAGATATTGGTATTAATAATAATACTATAAGTAATAATTTGCTAAACATTTTTAAAATTATTGATTATTTGACTCTAATTTGTTTGAGAATTAGTTATAAATTGTAGTATAATTCGAGAGTTTATTTAACACATTGTTTTTAAAATCAGTCCATAATAGAAAAGGAAATATTATTATGAAAAGAGCGCACTCTATACTAGTCTTCACTCAATCTATAGTCATGTGCAGTGTTTGTTATCATTCAGTAAATCATTAGATAATGAATTAATTATACGTATTTTGAATTGAAAAACAAGATGAATAATAATTCAGTAAAACATGAGTTTATTGAATGGCCATCACTTCTGAGCAGAAATAGTAAACCAAATAAATTGAATCTAAAGTGGAAAATAGGATCGAAAATAATAGTTCCGACCATTGGTTTAATCAGTAAATTATGGATGGATTTAATGAATAAAACTCGAGTTCACAATCATTTCGTACTATTGGAGACGTTATCAAAACATTATAATAATGATAAAAATAAACCATTAATAACAATATCAAATCACAGTTCATGTTTAGACGACCCGCTCATGTGGGGAACACTTATACCACTTAAATGGCAGTTCAATTCAGGTCGTCATCGATGGTCTGCAGCCGCTCAAGAGGTTTGTTTTTCAAATAAATGGCATTCACTCTTCTTTTCATTGGGAAAAACATTTCCAATAATAAGAGGTAATGGTGTATATCAACCGGCAATGGATTATGCATTAGATCTACTTAGAAATGGTCAATGGATTCACTTCTTTCCTGAAGGAAAAGTTATTCTCAATAATAACAATGGAGAAAAAGATGCGATCACTTCGAAACTCGATTCGGAGATCAATATTAGAGAAGATGTTGAGAAAGAAGCGAAACCTTGTTATGAACTGAAGTGGGGTTTAGCGAGACTTATATTGGATTATGTTTTCAGTGATAACTGTTCTGATAATTTAGAAGTATTGCCGATATATCACTTTGGAATGGATGACGTTTTGCCCACTCGTGAACCTTATTTTCCAAGAATTAACAAAAGGGTAACTTTTTATGTTCGAGATGAGGGACCCATTCGTTTCGATAAACAATTTCTCTCGACATTAATTGAAGATATTTCTAGTCTTAGTTCTAAAGAAAAAAGAATAAAAATAACAGAATTCTTTGAAACTGAAATGAATTCACTTAAAGCCAAAGCTATAAAATTTCACAACAATTTGGAAAATTTGGTTTCCGTTAAAGATAATTAAAAGACCAGATTTGAGATTTATTTTTTCCACAGATATTGTTATATATTTTATTTGAGTTATAAATATAGTTATATATACAGTAAGTTATATACAGATGAATATAAAATGTTTAGCAATAAAGTTATGTTCAAATAAATAGAATTATCGATTAATTAAATATATTATGTAAATCAAAATTAATTATTTTAATCATTGTTTTAGTGATGGAATAGTTGTTAATAAAAGTTTTGTTGACATATCATCTTTGCTATTAGTATTGTCTAAGTCTTCGACATCACTTCCTAAAGAGTTTGTTAGTATAGGAATAGTTGGATATTGAATGCCATCAATGGTAACAATCGGTGGAAAAGATCCGCCAATATCTACGGGCGCTGTTATTATTTCAATATGTGCTGTCGGGATATTATCGTCAACTAATCCATCGTGAAATTGAAATGTGAAACCACTATTAGACGAATCTTTTGGTGTTATTTGATCTGAATCTCCGAGTACTGCAGTTGTGAGCGTTGCGTTCATATCACTCGGTTTAGGCTTCGATTTTGAGGCTGTTTTCTTGTTTGCTGTAGTTTTTGAAGGATTGGTTTTACAATTCTTTTTATTTTTACCGGTAATTCCAAAAGTGACAGTAGAAGAGCCACAACACGAATGCTTTTTGAGGTCTTGTTCTGATGCAAAAAGATTACCACAAGTTTGACAATCGAATAAAGTAATGAAATCACTTTTATTAAGAATCGTAGCGTTTGAGACAGTAGTTGTCGTAGGAGTTGATTGACTTATCGTAATATTGGTTTCATGAGCTTTTTGATGCTCTCTTAGATGAGCGCGTCTTGAAAAAGATCGCGAACATATATTACACTAATAAATGAGAAAAAGAAGATTAAAGAATTGATAGAAATTGTAATAATAGTGTTGTCAAACCTGATGTGGTTTAATACCGCTGTGCGTTAGGATATGAGCCTTTAATTTGTCGGGTCTGTTGAACTCTTTCGGACAACCGGTGTGTGCCTTAAACGGACATTTGAATCGTTTGATAGGGTCGTGAACCAGTTTGTGTCGCTTCAGTTTATCGCGTCTATTAAAAGCTGATTCACATAAATTACAGGCGAAAGGCTTCTCACCCGTGTGTATAACTAAATGAACTTTTTAAAGCAGTAAAATATTAGTATTTTAATAGATAAACCGGTAAATCAATAACTTTTACCTTTTAAATAATTAGCAGTTTTGAATGTCTTTTCACAATATTGACAAACATGAAGTCCTGATCCATGAGTTAATAAATGGCGTCTAAGATATCGTTCACACGGAAACACTTTATTGCAGTTCTGACACGGATAGTGATGAGTAGAAGTCGCCAAATGGTGTTCAAGTGCTGCGGGAGTTGTATACTTATTCAGGCATTTCTGACAACGAAAATATCTGAAACAAATTTAGAATTTAAGATAAACTCATAATTTAAATGCATTTAAAACAAGTAAAACCTCTGTCCTGTTCGTGAGCCTTGATTTGGATACAAAGAGTGTGAATATTGATGTAATCCGAGATCATATAATGAACTGAATGTTTTATTGCATTGATGACAACGATATGTCATTTCAGTTTCATGAGTCTGAATGTGTCCTAAAAAGGGTTCTAATTCTGAGAACATGACACCACACGACGCTTGAATGCATTTATAAACTTTTTCACGTTTATGAGATTTCATATGACTTTTTAATTCGAAATAAGTTTTGCCATTATATGGACAATAAGGACAAACATAACTGCTATCGATTGAGTTTTTTTCAAATGGAAATTGTTCTGAAATACTTTCATTGCATTCATCATTACTCTCTTCATTCATAATAGAAAGATCTGTGTCTTCACAAGATGTGACGCCTGCCTGAGGTGGCAGTGTATGTGCCAACCCGTCCGGCCATACCTTATGAGTTTGCATATGCTTTTTGACATTACCTTTTGTATAAAATAAATTGCAATTTAGAACAAAACATAAATATATTTAAATACTTGACATACTTTTTTGAGCGAAAGCTCTGCCGCACACTATTAAGTGAGAAAATATAAAAGTTTGTACATAAAAAGTTTATTTAAGGAATCAATTTATTCTCAAACCTATGCATTGGAATGGTTTTTCTCCGGTATGACATCTTATGTGTTGTTGTAAATCAAAGTTCTTATTAAAACTGCCTGAAAATATTGAAATATATAATATAATCATTTGAGACCATTCATGAAAACACTGTATCTGAAAAAACATACGATCACAGAAAGTACACTTCAATTTAGCAGATCTTTTGGGTGAAGTGGGATTTGTTACTAAACTTGTTTCAGTTTTATTTATTCTTTTGCGTGTTTTATGAGTCGATGCTTTTAAGTCAGAAGAAGGCAATACATGAATAGCAGCGTCTAATTGTTTCTTTTGCTGATTAACTTTATTTTGAGAATCTTTGTATTTAAGAGTCGAAGAATTCGATATTGAAGTGAACTTTGAAGGCGTCAGAGTTTGAGTAATTGATGTCTGATTTGTTGATGGGATGACAGAAATAGGAACTGAACTATTATTAGGGATCGCATTCGTCAGATTGAGCACAAAATTTGATGGAAGAGTTACTGATGTCGTATTACATGAAGTATTGGTTGAATTAGAAGTTTGTACTAAAAAAGGAGTCGAAACTAAGTTATTGATTAAAGAAAGAGTTTGTGCAGTCGTTCCGCTATTAGATGTATGTATTATTTGTGTCGAATTATTGCTTGAATTAATTCCAGACAATACGGCAGAGAAAGTGTCACTTCCATCGCCTCCACCTAATGAACTATCACTTGTTAAATGAAGAGCTGATGGGGATATACTTGAAATGTTACCGATATTATGCTCTAAACTTGTTGTGAGTGATAAAAGATCGGATTCACTCAGAATAACACCACTCGCTATTGTTGGCAGAGATGGAGAGGTGGGAAGTGATAAATGAGAACTTAATGAAGAACTATTTGATTGTTTGATTGTAATTGTCTGTTGAGAATTAATTGTGTCGTGTGTCGAATGTGATAATACATTTCTATTTAAAATAGTTCTTCGGCCGCATTCCTTCTTATGATTAACAAAATTAGTTAATATTGAAAATTGTTTTTTGCATTTTCCACATTGAAACACATCCTCTTCGTCTTCAACTTCTATTCATTATTTAATGGTTTTAATTACAATTATATACTATTTATAGTTAACTAAATAATGATAATTCGTGATTAAAGTCACATTTTCTAAAGTTTTTAAAACTAATCCACAGAAATCAGAGCTAAAACTTTTAAATGGAATATTTGACTATTTTTTAAGAAAACTTTTGATGAACTGTAAAAACAAAAGTTTTTCAAAGTTATTCAGTTTATCAAAAGCTTTCTTAAAGAAATAGTCAAAGTTTTAGCTCTGATTTCTATCGATTAGTTTTGAAAACTTAACAGAATGTGAGTTTACTCACGAATTATCATTTAATTGAGAAAATTCTAGACATTCATACCTGTAGTAGAAATAGTTGTATTTGAGTGATTGGTATCATTGAAAAGTTGCTGAACCGCCAAAACTGTCTGATTATCAAGTGTTGGAACACCTATTCGTTCAATACTTTCTTTAATTATCAATTCATTTGTTAAGTTATAAACCGAAAGTTTTATATTTGAAGAAAAATAAAACACTTATAATTAGTGTTCTTCACTAGCTCAGCTCGAGCTGAGCTGAGCTTGAGCTGCAGCTCAGTTTTTAAGTGCTTGTGAGCTGGTCAGCTCAGCTCAAGCTCAGTGCATTGAGCTGATAAACCAGCTCAGCTCACAGTTCAGCTCAACTGAGCTGAGCTGAGCTGAATGAAAATAACTGTTTTAGATCATTTTTAGATAAAACTTGATTTCATTATTCAAATATTGCTAAAAAACTATTAAACAATCATTTTCATTGGAAATAAAGCATTTTATAATTTCATTTGCGAACTTAGTTATTATTATTTCAATTTTTTAAAACTTATTTATATTCAGCTCAAGCTCAAGCTCAGCTCAGCTCAAGCTCAGTTGATAAAAAATAATCATCAGCTCAGCTCACAGCTCAAAGCTCAGCTCAAGCTCAGGGTTTTTGAGCTGATGAAGAACACTAGCTAAGCTAATGCACGTATTTGATTTAGAACCGTATAGTTATCGTATTGATACACGAATAACGTTCAGTAAATACGTGAGCTATGTTTGCGGATTTTGCTACTCATATAATAACTTTAAGATACCTATAATTATGCAACTTTTTCGTGCTTTGCTTCAAATATATCAATAGGTTATATTTCAAACAAGGGAACTGTCATATCAATGAAACAACAATTCCTCATTCATTGATATGATAATTATCTCATTTTAAATATAAGGCTTTTTTCCTTTCAAATGTTAATATATCTTAAGTAACGCAGAATCTCATTAACAGATCTAGAAATGTTTGTCCTATAAACATATCAAAAACTTTATTTCCTTCAAATTATTCAGTTATTTAAAAAGCAATTTTCTCATTCCTAAGCCGTCGAAAAAGACCCGAATCGTGCGCCACCGTGTGATCAAAGCCAATGTGTTTTACCCGATTGTTTCTGTTCTCCCGATGGAACTCAAATTCCAGGAAAACTGGAGCCATCAAATGTGCCACAAATGATAATGATTACATTCGATGACGCCATCAATAATAATAATATAGATATCTATGAGAAAATATTCAAAGATGGCAGGAATAACCCTAACGGATGTTCTATTAAGTCAACGTTTTTTGTGTCACATAAATATTCTAATTATTCTGCAATTCAAGAAATGCACAGAAAAGGTCACGAAATCGCTGCGCATTCGATAACGTAATTCAATTTTTCCAACATTTAACTATTTGACTTCAAAATGTACACTTTTCGAGAAACCACACATTAAAAAGTCCCAAAACTAATAGATAGAAAAACTTTTGCATTAGT
>JAQFXV010002392.1:0-10498 GCA_034694065.1 Camisia spinifer
ATTGATTTTTTAATGATAACAGAGAAAGATAAGCTTTATCAAAATGAATAATAAGTTAATCTGCAAGCTTTTCTCGGCGCGACTGTACATTTTACAAAACATCGTTCATTTACAAATGTATTATTACTTATAAACTTTATGATTGAGGAAATTTAAATGTCAAAAGCATGTGAAAAATTCATTGTTTACATTGATCATAATTTATGAATACTTTGCGAATCACTATCAAAATAACATTCCAATAGTAAATCATCTTAAGTCGAACTTTAATTATTAAGATATACTCCATATTCAAAATAAGCGCCAAATATTTTGAAACTATTTTTAAAAACCAGTTAAAAACGAGATGTCATTCAATCGATAGCAACGATATAAATACAAACATAAACAATAAACACATCATTTAACACATGTTTTTGTTATTGTTATCATTTATTTTAATAGTGTTTTCAAAATTGATTCAATTTTTTAATTAAGCTAAAAATACATTCAATAAATCATGCGTTTAATTAAATTAGGAATAAAGCAAATAAAACTATTTTTAATAATTTTATTATTAATGTTAATTATTTTCATAATAAAATCATTGAAAACTCTGTTTTTAACGAATGAAATGAAAGGCATTAAAAATGATAAAAATCTTAATAATTATGAAAGAAGTGAATATAATTCAGACAAAATGAACATTGAATTTAATAATAATAATAGTAATAATATAACGGGTTTTGATGACTATATTGTGCCAAATATTGTACATTATGTAAGACTTGAGAATCATTTCGTTGATTTCATAACTTTAATATCAATCAAATCTGTGCTCAAAAATCATAAGCCTTTGAAAGTAATAATTCATTGCGATTGCGATTCACTTAAAGGCAAATATTGGGAATCAATTGTAGATTATATTAAGACTCAGAACAATGTTTCCATTCATGTCAATAAGATATCAAAACCGGAGTTTATTTTTGGCAAAAAGTTATCATCTGTTTATCATATGTCTGATATCGCAAGACTTCAGGCTCTGATACAATTCGGGGGTATTTTTCTCGATAATGATGTCTTTGTTGTCAAATCACTTGACTTTTATCGTAAGTTTGAGTTCGCTATCGGTTGGCCTCAGAAAGAGTTTTTGGGTAATTGTTTTTCTAATCGTATTAACTTTAAGCTCTTTTGCTTATTATGATATTCAATAATAACTATAATCTCTATCTTGTTTTCACCTATTTTTCAAACTTTTATAGAACACTTTATAGAGACTTATGATTAAAATCGGATTAAATTTGGTTTAAATTTGCTTTTTTCAAGACATAAAAGAGATGTAATCAAACCTCAAGTTTTCTCAATAAATGTCTTACAAATATTTTTATTATAGTTTTATATAAGTTTGAACTAAAACTTTTTCATCTGTTGAGAAAATAATAATCAATAAAACTTGATATCAATCCTAATATAACTTTTATACAACACTAACATTTAATACCAAACCTTATGTCTGGTAAGAAAATTATATTAACTGTTGAATAATTCCAAATGAATATCTATTGCAAATATAGCTCTTATTTCGCTTCAAATTATTTTTGTTTCATCGCTTTGATTACAAGAAAATAATTGACTGTTTTATTGAATTACTTTTCAGGAACACAAGTATTGATAGCCCATAAAAACGCTCGATTTCTACGATTATGGTATGATTCTTACCATAAATACAGACCTAACCGTTGGTATTATAATGCAGGACAGCTTCCAACTAATGATATATTAGTTAAAAATCCAGGTTTAGTTCATAGAGTTGAATATGAATTCGGTATTCATAACTTGGTTCCGATGCTTTACAATGATTTGTATCCGTTATGGGAACAAAAGTTCTCTACAATTCACTTATTATCTCGTCATCGATCGTATTTAGTGCCAAACGATAGGATTATTCATTTTAATGAACAAAACATTAAAACTTATAATAAAACTTTTGGACAAATGGCTCGAACTGTCATCTTTGGCACTAAGGATTTAATCGCTGATTAAATCAGACTCTCATTTATTATAAGGTTTGTTTCAATTATGTTTTTTCCAATTATTAGTTTGGATTACTTTATGTCTCTTGAGATTAATAATAGTTCTCTATTTGTTAGTTTTCTTTCTTTCTATGTCTTTGAAATATAACTCATTAGTAAAGAGTTTTATGTGAATTTTTTTCCACTTTTTATCTCTCAAAACAGACATCAAATGGATTAAAACAATTTGAAATAAGTCTTTATTCTGTGCTTGAAATTAATTTATTTTCAGCGTTACTTCAGTTTTTTGATCAATATTTTCAATTTCTTGTAATGTTTTTCTTCATTTAGTCGACAAATTCTTTAGTCCCGAAATACATAAGTCGTGCCTAAAGTTATAAAAGACTTTCTAATATTAAATTGTATCGTAAATAAAAAATACTATTCTTGCCATTTCTCCAAACTTTTTCGGATATCTTTTTATGTCTTGTTATGTATGTCTTGTATGTCATTAAATTGAGGCAACTTTTCATATTCGTTATCCAAATAATTTCTATGTCTTATTAACAAATGAATTGAATGAAAATCTTATAAATAATAGTTTAAAACATCTGGGACTGACTCCAAAGCTTTTCTCAACTCTGTGAACAAGTGAAGACTTTCTAACATAAGAGTCGGAAGTTCTCCTCCATTATAATACCATTTACTTGAATCATATTTTTTATATCAATCATACCACAAACGCAAAAATCTCGCCAAACTTGTCGAATCACTTCAATACATAAACATCATTATCGAGATAAATGCCTCCGAATTCTATCAATACTTTAAGACGAGTCACATCTGATGCGTGCCATAAAAGCCATAAATCGCTCAATTTTTACGCAATATTTCTGTAGGCATTTCTATTTTTCTTATAATAATTCTTTTATCATATTTAATGAGATCCCAATATTTTCCGAACAATGATTCGCAATCACAATAAATGTAATTTTTTCTGGATTCTGATTAATGATCACTGATTTCATAGTTATTAGTGAAATGAAGTCGAAATAATTACCGCCGAATCTGACGTAATGCACAATATTTGGGACAATATATTTGCCATAACCTATAATTTTGTTTCAGCAAACTCTCAATCATTTATTATTTAGAAGATTTGATAATTAAACTCATATTGAGTTTAAAACTTTTGCCATTTATATTATCGCCAAAAATAAGTTTTCTTCACCTGATTCTTCTGAACATTTACTAATTTGATCAATTGATGAAATTATATTATGACAGCAAATATATTTGATAAGTAGAAACACGATTATCACCAATAGCTTTAAAATATAATAAATGCTATAACTCTTGTTTCGAAATAATTGATATCTGAAAATTCGCATTTTATTTTTCCTGCAATTTGTCAAATATGGTTTTCAAGGTATTGATGAAATTGTAATTTTTAGTGTAATCCTAAACTCATTAATTATAATATTTTAATATAAGATAAACATTCGCTTTTGTGCTCTTGATTTGATGGCATAATAATAGATAGCATTAAATAATGGCAATGATTGAGGTTTTCCTCATTTAATTCATAGATTATATTGATTTTCTTGTCGAGTCATTAATTTTCTTCCAAACTATTGAAATAAATGATAACTATATAATATGTTTGAGACCAGATTTTGATCATAAAAAGGTTATTATTGCTATTTGATTGAGATATGATTGATAAACATTCAAAATATAGGCTCAAGTTTTCAACTGTTTTTATCAATGAATTCGTTGAATAAAACTTGTTTTATAGAAAGAAATTTCTTATAACTCTTTGAGTTCTATTTGTTTTTTATGATAATCCATGAGTTAATCGCTTAAACAAAAATATTTCAGTTAAAAGCAAGGATTCATTTATACTCAACCCAAACGTTATGAAAAATGTTTCACTAAATCTCTAATAATTTCTGATGACTTCAATTTATAACTAATGCCATAAAATAAATTTGAAAAAATCCAAGTTTTATTCTTAATTAAAACATTTCCTTTTATAAAGTTTTATTTAATTAAATTCAATTTTCCAAAAATTTTTTCAATAATGGTTCCATACTTTGAGCCCATATTTGATATCCTTCTTTATTGATATGAACGCCATCCGAAACATATAAGCTTTTATTCTGCAACTCAGTTGTCGGTACTCTATATTTCTCTGATATATCCAAATAGTGAACCCATTGAGTCTCAACTCCAAAGTCTTTCTTCAAAATTCGATCGATATCTTTAACTCTATTGTCTTCTGCTTTATTACCTCTCGGTATTTGTCCGATCAAAATAATATGAGTTTTTGCTAATTTCTCTCTTATCTTATCAATTATAACATGTGTTGCTTTCACAATCTCTTCATCAGTACCTTAAGAAGAAGTTCAAAAATTCATTTTATTCAAAAACTAATTTTCGTTTTCACCTCTATTGTAATCATTGTGCAAATTATTTCCTCCAATCATCAGTACTAATACTTTAGGTGTTAATCCATCCAATTCTCCATTATTTATTCGCCATATTATCTGTCGAGTACTGTCACCTCCAATACCATAATTGAAAGCTCCTCTTTTTGCGTAGTATTCATTCCACACTTCTTTTCCATTTCCACTCCAGCCCTCAGTTTTTGAGTCTCCAAGAAATACAATTTTAACCTTATCTTTATATTCATGTGTAATGTTAAGCAATTTTTCGTGTCTATGTTTCCAACCATTTGGATCACTGAAATGACCCCAACCTGACACCCATGGCTTGTCATAAGGCGGAGGACCAGATGTTATGTCCACATCAGCTGAATAACTAAAACTTAACAAACAAAATAATATAATTACACTTATCATTCTTATAAACAATTCAGAGCTAACTATAATTTTTTTAATCAAACGCTTGTTTTAAACAATAATTAATGAGTACTAACTTATCAGTAATACCGGTATAACTTCGTTATATTTTTGTTATCTATCTATTTGTGAGAACATTTGTTTCAATTCTTATTTTCGTTTTGATAAGATTTTAATTGAATCCGTTTCATAAAGTTTGCAAATCATGTTTACTTATAAATGATTTGAGAACAAAACTAAATTACAATTCATATGATTTTATTGATATTTTATTAATTCAATTGTTCTACAAATTGTGGTTCAATCAAAATTTTATTGATTAAATTCCACATTTTCTTGAATTATTTAAAAAATATAATTTATTTTTGATTTGATTGTTTTTAGTTTTCCAACAATTTTTTAAATAATGGTTCCATACTTTCGGCCAATATTCGATATCCCTCTTTATTGAGATGAATGTAATCCGAAACATATAAGCTCTTATTCTGTGATCCAGTAGTCGATAGTCTGTATTTCTCCGAGATATCAAATAAATGAACCCAAACGTCTTCAGCGGCAAATCCTTTCTTTAGTAGTTTATTAATGTCTTTAGCTCTATTATCCTGTTCTTTAGTACCTCTCGGCAACTGACCAATCAAAATAATCTTAGTTTTAGGTAATTTCTGCCTTATCTTATCGATAATAACATGCATTGCTTTCACTATCTCTTCGTCAGTTCCTTAAAAATTGTTTTAAAAAAATTTATCCAAAAATCATTGTATTTTACTATTAGTTAATATATCATTAATTGTAATATTTTCTGACCTCTGTTATAATCATTATGGAAATTATTTCCTCCAATCATGAAAACTAATACTTTAGGTGACAAACCATCCAATTCTCCATTATTTATTCGCCATATTATCTGTCGAGTAGAGTCACCATTAATACCATAATTAAATGCTCCCCTTTTTGCGTAATATTCATCCCAAATATCTTTCGCCGTATGAATCCATCCCTCAATCTTAGAGTCTCCCAAAAATACTACTTTAATCGTATCTTTGTGATCGTGTGTCGTGTTTAACAACTTTTCATGTCTTTGTTTCCAACCATTAGGATCACCGAAATGACCCCAACCGGCAACCCATGGCTTGTCATAAGGTGGAGGACCAGCTGTTATGTCCACTTCAGCTGAATAAACAAAACTTAAATAACAAATCAAAATAACACTAATGATCATCGCTTTAGTCGATTTGTAATTAACTAATGATAGTTTTATCAATTAAAGCATTTGTTTTTACCAGTTTTCAATACTTTTTGAGGATTACATTTACACTTTCTCTGTTATCTTCTTTCATAAAAAGATCTAACATTTGTTTTTGTTCTTTAAATTCTATTATTTATCTATATATTTCAGTTTTAATTTTCACATTCAATTTTTATATTCTTTTGATTTATAAATTTGTTGCGGAGTTTATTATAAGAATTGGTTCGAAAGAGAGAATAATAAGTTCAAATGATACCATTTTTTATTGTAGTAGTTTTTGTTCTAGAAATTAAACATGAGATTAACGAAAACAATAAAAAATATAATATTTCATTTATAATTATCGGAAATAACTATCGGAAACACTCTTATTTTACTCCCGGAATAACTACCGATTTTGCCTGTTTTGAAGTCCCGTAATTCACATCTCTATTCATAAGCTATAAATGTTTAATAAAAATTTAAATTAATATTTTTATTATTCTTTAAAGCAATAAATATTTATTGAAAAAGTAATAACTTTAACGTCTGTTCAAATATTTATATGAATGACAGGAAAACTATGAATGATATCACGATTCATGACAATTCAAATTGAAAGTCATTTTTTATCTTAAGTCACACCCAAGTATTCATTAAATAACCACTTTTTATTCCAATTTCTAAAAACAAATATTCAACTTTTATTACAATTTTTGGGCAATAAATTTGTTTTAAGTGTGAACGAGATCTGCAATAACACCACAAAAACTTAATAATTAACCTCTTAATTAATATTGAAAAAGAGATGTCTGTATTTTATAGAATGATTACTTGAAAATTGAGAGTATTTTGAGTTTGAATTAATTTTCAAAATTTCTAGAATAGAGCCTAAAATATTGGATATCTCGCCTCATGTCACCAAATAATGTATTCTATATTAATATTTTTAATAGGATTTTCCCATTCTTTAGTTTATCTATTAATTGAAAATATATATTATTATACATGACATCACATTTTGTATGTATTTTTAATTTATTTAAATCACTGGTAAATTCTTATGGGTTATTCAGCAAAAATACTCATCAATGTATACGTGATATGAATATGAATTGTTTTACGAGTTTTAGCCCTTCATTGAAAAAACTGAAGCTCATGTGTGAGAAATGCATGTAATGTTGACTCTATCTCGTGTTGAGCAGAGTTACCAAACTATCAATTTATTGCAAAACATACGATATATGTTTTAATAATAAGATTTATTCTATCAATAATAATTCAATATTTTTCCTCACAATTCATTTTAACCTATTTATGTTACGCCTTATTAAAGTGCGCCTGACTTTAACTTTAATAATTATCTGTTGGATATTTTGACGTTTGAGATAATAATTGCTTCACTCGTTCACATAAACCATATTTGGCTTCAGTTCAAGATTGCATTTGAAGTGCGAACGATTTTTGAATGCTTTTTGATTGGGTTTTTGTCGCTCTATTTCTCATTGATTGACAAATATTAACCATTTAATAGTGAGATCATTAAGAAATGGTTGTCCGCAGTTTCACAACAAAAGTGTTGCGTTTCGTTAGGATTGTACTCGACTTAATTGCGAATATTATTGGTTTGAGATATCCTACAAAACAAGGATATTTACCACCGATTCATAATCGCTTGCTATTGGAATCTGCGGTTCAGATCAGTCAACAAATCAAAACTGGAAAAGTATATCATTTTATTATATAAGTATTGGTATAAACTTTTATCCTTATCTATTATGATCATGTTTAACATGTTTATTTGTCACCTTCAGTCTCAAATTAATATTAGTTTCAAACTCATAGCAATAATATTACATTTATTTTATACTCATTATAATCAAGATTACAAAATAGTTCTCATGAATACCCAATCATTTTCAATTCATGCTCAATATTATCATAATCTAAATTCATTTAATCCAAAATATCTTATGAATCATATCTTATGACAGTATTTTTATCGTAAGTTTATCTCAAACTACATTTGATTAAGATTTTTGAATGCCTTTCAATGAATAAATATTTGTTTCTAAGAGAACACAAACGCTTCTCTATTTAGTTCAGATTTTCAAAAAAAATGGCAAATTTTCAATGCAATAATTCTGTTATTGACATGATTTGAATATTGAGGTAAAAGATATTCACCAAAGTTGTGACTCAATAATGAGGAAAATATTTTAATTAATCTCGAAATAATGACTTAACTTTTTCACTGCCCTTCAAAACATAAAATTTGTTCCACTTATTAAGCGATGAAAAACAAGTTTTAATGAGACTTAATTTCACTTGAAATGCAATGAGAAAACTTTGTGAAACATTGTATTACTTATAAATGAATACCTAATATCGACGCCCTTTTCATTAGAGTAATGCATATTTATTTGATGTTTCTATTTATAAAATACAGTTGAAAAGTGAAGACGTTGTGAGAACTTATATCGATCGTTGCCTTTCAGTACAGCCACATATCAATGCCATAATACAAGACAACTTCGCGCTCGCGATTCTCGAATCAAAAGAAGTTGACAAACGTGTCAAACAAGAACTCGAAGGCAATCAACCTAAAGATGGAAAATCAATACATTCTCAGCCATTTCTTGGCGTTCCGTTTTCTACAAAAGATTCAATTTCAGTGAAAGACATGTATCTGACTTCAGGTCTCTTTACACGCAAAGGTATAACTGCGACAGAAGACGCGGTCGTTATAGATCTGATGCGAAAATCTGGAGCAATATTTATAGCATTAACTAATGTCCCAGAATTGGTGATGTGGTGGGACTCTTATAATAAATTATACGGAAGAACTTATAATCCTTATGACAAGTCTAGAATATGTGGCGGAAGTTCTGGAGGAGAGGCGGCTCTCATCTCAGCCGCAGGTTCTGTGATTGGGGTTTGTTTTTATCAACACATATAAGGAATAATTTTACTTAATTATAAGTTTCTTCTATCCAAAGGTTGGCGCAGATATTGGAGGCTCTATTCGAATGCCGTGTTTTTTCTGCGGTATTTTTGGACATAAAACTACTCCTGAAATAGTTTCGACGCAAGGATTATATCCGAGAGCAACGTCTTCGCGACAAAAGCTATTATCAGTGGGACCGATGTGTCGATACGCGACTGATCTCAAGCCTATGTTGAAAGTGATGGCCGGCGAAAATGTTAATAAATTAAAGTTAGACCAAAGCGTAGATATAAATAAATTGAAAGTCCATTATATGGAAGGAGACGACAATCCATTGAATACTCCTTTACACTCAGATATTAGAGAAGTGATGCATAAAGTTATTGAACATTTCAATACGAAGGGCGTAACCGCTAAAAAGGTTTATTTTAAACAAGTGAACCATGGATTCAATATATGGATGTGTGCAATGGCTGATAAAAGTGCCCCAAAAATGTCTGAGGAGTTGGCAAACTTGAAAGGAAGGATCAATCCTTTCAAAGAGTTAATTAAGTCTTTATTTTTTATGTCGAATCATACTTTCTGTGCGTTAATCAGCTGTTTTGGAGAAATTATCACTAAGTTTTCGGGCGAAAAAGGAGGCGAAAAATTTGGTGAAATGAGACAATCGTTGACTAAAGAATTGCATCAACTTTTGGGTAATAGTTTTCTCAATAATTAATAGAAGAAAAGATTAAAACATTTAATTATAAAATAAGGTAACGATGGAATATTCATATATCCGGCACATCCAGAACCCGGTGAGTATTGATTAGATTAATGTTAAATAAATATAATAATAAACTTATATTTATTGTTGAAATAGCGCCAAAACATAACGGAACACTTTTAAAAGTATTCAACGTATCGTATACTCAATTGTTTAATACATTAAACGTTGCGATAACATCAGTGCCATTAGGACTCAGTAAATCAGGTCTACCGATAGGGCTACAGATCATAGCCTCACCTCTAAACGATCACTTGACTATTGCTGTTGCAGAAGAACTTGAAAGAGCATTCGGTGGTTGGGTTTCTCCCACTCATACCAACTGCTAGTTATTTACTCATTTATTAGTCATTTAATTATTATTTATTCAAATATAATTTCGATCTCTTTAATAATATGTCATCTGTTTTATGATCATTATTGTTATTGAATGAGTTGCGCAACAATTAATTACACATTTTTTAAAGGCATTTCTTATTACATTCTGTAATCTATTTAATGTCATGTTTTTTGTTTGAACCAATATTTTTACTATTTATCCGATTATACCTCAAATTTTATTAATTGACTGAATCCTAAATCTATTTGTGATATCATTAATGAATTGAATGAATTAATATAATTGAATTAAAAATATTGTTGACAGCACTTTTGAAACCTTTATTCAATTTGATTTCTAACTCTTTTAACTACAAATATAGA
>JAQFXV010002393.1:0-10497 GCA_034694065.1 Camisia spinifer
GTTCAAACTAAATATTCAATTAGTTAGATTATCGTACTTTTAAAAAATCCGAAGTTTTATCTGAATAACCCTGTATATTAGTCTATAACAGGGACCGCCAACTCATTTTGCCTAAAGGGCCAGAAAACACTAAACGGCTACCGGTGGGCCGTAAAAAGAAAAATCTTCTAACAAAATTTCCTTTAAATTGAGCTTTTGCTTCACATAATTTCTGAAGAAAACCTGGAAAATCTTGAAATCTCGATGTGCTAAAGGGCCAGAAAAATTCACTCAACGGGTCGCATGCGGCACGCGGGCCACCAGTTAGCGATCACTGGTCTATAAGATATGATATATAATTATGATTAAAGCTTATATAAATTATATATTTCAAGAACAGCACTTTTAAGATCTTCATTTATTCATATAAAGAAATTTTATTTTTGGAAATAGTTTTCATGAAAAATTCCAAGTTTTCTGAAAATATTCATTTTGTCTCAATGGACAAGTATAATATCGTACTCTTGAGTAAAGATAGCATGTTTTCATGCTTTGACGACTTATAACGAGTACTTGAATATTATCTTGAAACTTCAGTTCGAAAAGTTTAAAAATTTTTGGAAAATGTGGGTTTTCATGTGGGTTTTCATCAATGCCGCTTCTTTATAATCTATCTATAAAATGTAATAAATTAATTCAAGAGCATTACTGAGTTAAGAATTCGAAATGATAGATATAATCCTCATTCTATGATGCTTTAAAAGAGATTCTTTTGAGTATTAAGGCTTCGTTCAGTCTGAAAATGGTCATAAATTGATAATTATAATTACTAGAACTCAATTAAAAATAAATAAGCAAATCGTTAGTGATTATTGTCTATATCTAAGAGCCTAAAAGACCCAAATAGAGTTTGATTAAACATACGAAGTCTTAGAACAAACTCAATTACTCTATTTTAAGATGCTATTTGAATATTTCATTATCAATAATTGCCCACTAGTTTGTTAGTAGTGAACAACGAATATGATTAAGAATAAATTAAAATATAGTACAACTTCAACGAATCAAG
Source organism: Camisia spinifer (assembly GCA_034694065.1). Lineage (NCBI taxonomy): Eukaryota > Metazoa > Arthropoda > Arachnida > Sarcoptiformes > Camisiidae > Camisia > Camisia spinifer. The sequence continues at coordinate 1,049 of JAQFXV010002393.1, forward strand.
AATAGCATGAATTTTAGTTTAGGGCGAGGGTTGAGGCCTTTCTCAATATTATGTGTGTCAATTATTCATAAAAGAATCAATTTTAACTATAATTGTTACAATTTAATGTCCAATTCATAAACAAGAATAATTCATATTCAATTATCACTTTTTTGATATCTTACCTATCATTATTCAAAAAATACACTTCACATTAACATAGGGAAATCACGTGAAAAGTATTTGACAGCAATGCTGCTGGAAATCTCTGGAATTTCTTGATTCTTTTGGTTATTCGTTAAAATTATTGAGTTAAATATGTTATTATCCATTCATTATTTTTTGTCTTAAAGCTGAATTGTGTTTTTCTAATTTTTACTTTAAAATTACAATTGAATAAGCATTGAAACAACCTTAAATTTAAAATTAATTTCAAAATTTAATATTGTGATTTAGATAAGTTTTCGAAAAAATGGGATTCGAAAAATTGAAAAATGGGAAGACATTTTCACTGGTTTCCAACATACAGAGTTCGGGAAAAACTAGTCTATCCAATGAAAAATTTAGAAGCAAATAAATTTAAATTGAAGGATAAAATAAAATAAATTTGACTTTGACTTAAGTAAGCTGTTACTTAAGTATTGATATATTACCAGTACATAAATACCATTTATTTGTGCTGAAAAAGACTTATTTGAGAAATGTGGACTTTTCTGAAGACTTTCTAAAGGGGGACTGGAATTTCGAAAAATCTGAAATGCGCTGCATGCCCCCTTCGCTATTTTATGAAATTTTGAAAATCAATGCTAGGTCTTCCTTTTGCTTTTCAATGAAGCATCAAAAAAAATAATTTTAATAAATAAATTTCATATTTTTATGGTCAAAATTTCGTTGTTTATATGCATTTAGATTAATTTAACGTAAATAAAAACTTAAAAATTCATCATAAAATTCCAGAAATATTGTCGAGAAATATCTTATGAGTTTTTGACTCCTCCCATAAATTTTAAAAATTTCTGGAATCGAACTCCACTGGAAAATTTAGGTTGAGAAAGTTTTCAGTATTAACTTTCAATTGAATTGAATGTTAGAGCAGTAAAAAAAATCTTATGCCTGATGAAAGTAATGAAAAAATTGAGGCAATCGAATGATCAATATTGCGGTTTTTCGATATAGTGTGATAAAAACCTATGATATTATCTGTTTACGGAGGACTTATTGAGTAAGTTAAATCAATACAAATTAAAGCTTTATTTATACGGAAGAACATCTTATGTTTCTAATTTGATCTGCAATTATTTTTCAACTTATTTGTTTCATATTTTTGTTTTATTCCAGTTGTTTGTAAATGAATAATTTTGATGAAGAATTAAAAACGTTTTAATAGTATTATATAAAGTATTTAAACATCATCAATGCCTAAAAAGGGTTTATTATCAGAGTTTATTAACATTATAAGCTTTTAATTCGTGCTATAAAACACGAATTTAATTTTTATTAGAATTTTTTTCATCAAAATTATTGATTCCGTTCATCATTATCTAACTAATAAGTTAAATATAAATAATAAAAATTCAGTGCATTTTTATATTTAAAATTACTTATTGATAGAAAAAGAAATTTTCCGAGAAATCGATAAAAATGAATGCATTTTATAATGAATTGATATGAATTTTTTTATCGATTAAAAGGAAACTTCAAGTTTCAGATTTTTTTACTTTTTTCGAGTGCTTATTAATTATAAACTATTTTCTTTGTCAACCTATAATGAATTAAAACAAATCCTACCGAAAGTAATAAACTTCAGTCTTTAAGTGGCTTTATTTTGGTTACAAAGCATTCAAAATGTTTTGAAACTTCCACTCGAATAGATAGAAAAGACATCTTTCACGAACAGTTTGAATATTTCCGCAGAATTGGTTCATTCCAAAAAAGTTATGCAGAAAATTTCATTAAATGAACATTTAATATGAATGAGTGCTTGATTTGATAAGTTTCATAAGTGATGTTTTTATTTATGAAAAATATATATCTTATACTGAAAAAATAATTAATTAATGTCTAACATAATCAAAGTTTTGTTAAAATGTAATTAATTTTGTTATTATGTAACTTATATAATAGATGGGCGGTTCGAATAATTTTGCGGGTTACCCATAGGTAATGGCGGGGTGAAAGGTCACGGTTCGATTCTAAGGGCTGCAGTTGGAAATACATGATTGAGTTCAACAATAATAAAATTATATGACTTCAGTTTATATTTAAGTTAAATGATTTATTTGAATTACAGCACTTTTGAGACCTTTGTTGAATTTTTTTTCAAACTCTTTTAACTACAAATAAAGAAATCTCTAATAATTGAACTTTGAATCTAAATCCTTAAACTAAAAACTCATAATTTTATACGGAAAAAGTTTTATCGACCAAAGATATAAATTAATTCAATACTTTTTTTTATCAATGATTCATTGATTGACTCACTTTTAATGAAATCTATGAATAATGAAAACAATCAAATGTTGTTTAATTAAGATTTTGTTGATTAAGAGACTTCACTTATTTTTTCACTTTTTAATGAGTTGAAATTTAATTCAATAGACATAAGACTTAGTTGGTTTACACATTTTAAAATAAAATTCTCTATAGATCTTGAAATACATCATTAATTTATTTATTAATAGCATAATATGAAATAAATAACCTAAAATAAATATTATATTTATTAGTTATCATTGAATAAGGTATCTGAGAGCCAATTATGGCGTCGGTTACTATTCCTGGTTCGTCCGACTTTTCTAACGATAACATTAATGAAAAGTTCATCTTTAGTTCAAAATTGAATTGGATATTACGAACTGTTCATTCAATAATAGTTATTCAACATTTTGCGCATTTACACCTTAGAACAGTGATCGGTAACTAAAGGGCCATAAAACTTACAAAACTCCAAACGGAGGCCACAGAAAAGAAAAATATCAGATTTGCTATTGTTGAAATCTAGAGTTATAAATTAAGCTCTCATTTCCACAGAATTATTGGAGAAAATCTTTTAAAACTTGCATTTGAAATGTTGAAATCACCACTCTTTTGGCCGCATTAGAAACACTCAAAAAGTAACATTAACTGTCAATGCGTTGGAGTGTTTAGTGGAATGAATTATGTCAATAATAATTAATATTGTCATCTTATAGTCTTATCGATCAAATAACAAACAAAACCTAAATAATTTTATCCAAAGATCAATATCGAAATTATTTTATCTTCTCGTATTGAACATAGTTCGAGAATTCATTACACCTTTATTTTTATTCAGTTTACTATACTTTTGTTTTTTTATTGCTAAAACACTAAAGCCTATCATTACTACAGAAACAAAAATCTTTATTTGAAGAGTGAGATCATTCAACTCTATGATGCACTTCAACTAATGCAGTAATTTTCTCATAAGGGATCCTAAAACTTATTGCCTATCATTAATTGCCAGAGATTCTGAGCTTCTTCTTGAAGCTCTTTTGACAACGTTTTCTTTATGTTCAAATCAATTAAATCTAAACAACTTTTTTGAAAGGCAAAACTTTGTGAAGGCATAAATTTGCACATTTAATTTATATATTAAGCAAATTAATTTCATGATTTGATCATTCATGAAATTCAATCTTTTAATTGGTTCACCAAATAAGTTAACATTGTTCAATAATAATTTTATGAAATTTGAGGGTTAAATTGAAATCAAACCAAAGTTAAATTCTACAAAAGTATTTTTGACACATTTAATCTCTAAAAAAATGAAAACGAATAATAGAATAATTGGTGTCTCGAAAAATAATGAATAATTCGAAAAAGTGTGTCAGTTATGGAAATATTGCTCCAAAAGTTTCCTGTAATCTATAACATGTTTTATATCAAAATAATTCCCAAAAGTTAGACTTTAATTATGAAAATTGCGTTTAAATCATTAAAATGCTCTTCATATCATAAATTTTGTCAAATAATAAAACTGAATATAATATATCACAGCACTAATAGAACTATACATTATTTTTGAATTTGTGTGAAACTTGTGTATAATAAGCGTGACTACTCTTTAATTACTGTATAAAAGAAATTTTTATATGAAAATCTTTGAATTAAATTTAATTTATTCGAATGAATGATTTTTCTATGCTTTTAAAAAATGATATAGACTTAAAGCCATAAATTAAATCAAGTTTCAGTGATTTGAGGAAAAATGAAATATTGAAAATGTCTCATACAATGCAAACTAATAATTTTAAAAGTTATAAAAAGCAAAACTCATTTGAATACATAGAATAATAAACTCAATCGAAAATTGAAAATGAACCTTTACTGAAAGAAGAAAAAATTAGGCGATAAGTTATTATATCTAAATTTTTTGATGTTTAATTACAAAAACTAACTTTTATTTATGAATTATTAGAAATGCACATCACTATGTTTTCTTGAAAAACTTTAATATTAAAAAATAAATCTTTTACTGAAATTATTTTCAACCTATATGTCATTCAAAAATTTAATTTTGAAAAAATTTCATAACATTTTGTAGGTTTTCATTATTTTTAAAGGAAAGTTTTCATAAACTCAACATTTCATAGAATCGACGCATGAATATAAATGAAAAGTTGGAAAGTGTTTGTTAAGACCAGAACTATTAGAATGAAGTGAATTAACTAGAGTTTAGTAAAACAGATCATTCTTTGCAATTAGATCCTAACTCAACAAAAGGAAAACCTATTGAAAATCATCGAAGATAACAATCATTCTAAAAATATTTTCTAAATTAGATTACAAGACAAAACTTGAACAAATCAAGTATTTTCTGTTAATGCCGAAAGTTATCAAAAGAAATACAAAACTTATGATTAAAACATAATATCTTCTCAAACTTTTTGCGGAATTCCTGTCTATACATCAAAGCACACATAAAGCACATCAAAATCTAATTTTAAGTGATATAATGATAGAGTTCTTCAAAAGATATAGATAAGAAACCATTTTAGTTCAAACCAAATAAAAAGATTTCCAAGATTTTCCCAATTACTAGACTATAGAGAAATGAGTTGAACAACTCTTTCAATTGACACAATAATTTATTGATGAACAATATTTATTGACATTGATATGTTTTGTTAATGCTATGAATTTGAATTATTAACTAAGTAAAAACCTTTTATATTCAAATGAATTTGGTGCATGTCTAGCATTATTAATTTTGTATTGAACCTCACTCATTCATTATTATTCATTCATTTATACTGAACTTTCTGTCTCTTTTTTTGCTTATGGCTCAAACAGAAAAAGAATTCGCGAAAAACTTTGAGAACGTTCAAAAAATTATTGAGAAAAGAACATTTTGAAATTTTTTTATTGAGTAAAAAACTTTTTAAAAAGAATTATTCGTATATTTTCAGTTCTCTCAATATACCCAAAGATATTTCATATGATTTCTTTTAAGTATTTCTTATCAAAATAGTTTATTCAATGAATAGTAACAGTGTATGAAATTGAATTTTAGTGAATAAAAAGATTGGAAAACGAATAACAATATAAATTAACATCAGTTGTGAGTATAAACGATCAGACAATTGTTCTCTCAAGTGATTAATGATGTGTTACTTCAAATGATTCATATAAAACATTGCATGAGAAACGATTGGTTGCGTTCAATAAATGCTTTACTCGAATTCAACACTACTTCTACTCTTATCTATTCTTTTTAGTTTCTTAAGGCATAAATCATTCTAAAAGAGAATCTGAATTGAATAATAAACCAATTTTGCCACTCAGAGCACTTACCGCTCCAAAAAGGTGTAGTGTTGGCATTTGGCCACCAATAAGCCCAGAGCTGAATACAGACAAAAGGTGACGAACAGATAATATAACAAAGTATGACAACTACTGTTATTTTAACGGTTTTTATTTTAGCTCTCGATAAACCGTTGAGAGAATGACTTCTAGGGTTATAAGAGCCTTGACTTTTCGGTCCATCAATTGATACTTCTATACGACCTCTACCTTTGAATCGATACGAACGGCCAGCAGTTACTAAAAGATTAGTTGAGCGCGCGATTGAATCATTAATTGAGGAGGAAGTGGACACGCGATCGGTGTCATCGTTATGAATGATCTTATTTTGATCTATTTTAATACTTTTTCTTTTTTGGTGAACATTTCGCCAAATTTCTCGACAAATACAGACATGAGTGACTGTTATCAAAATGAAGGGCACAAAGAAAGAGCTGATGCCATACCACGTGACGTAAATGCGTTCTCCAAATGGTTGAGGAAATGTTCCCCAACAGTCCTGAATATCGAATCCTGGAATTTGTTGATACGAAAATATAATGACTTGTGGAGTACAACATAATAAGGCTATTATCCACGCGAATGCTATCATTAATTGAGATCTTCTTGGAGTCCACGCGCAGTTCGATAGGGGATAACATATAGCTTGATATCTGTCTATAGAAGTCATAACGAGTACATATGATGACAAATACGGCCCCAATATTTGCAAATATTTAATTGTTTTGCACAAAATATTTCCGCCATAGAATCGATATGTGATATCCCACGCAAGTTGTGGTAATACGTTAAAGAAGGCAGTTATTAAATCAGCGATACATAAATGTAGCAGAAAATAGTACATACGATTCATTTTCAGCTTTCGCATTATCAATGCTATTAAAACACATGAATTACCAAATACTATCAGTACAAAAATTAACCCAAGAGTTGCGATCTCGAAAACTGCCAAATGTTCGTCTCTTGAGTCGTTCGAAACATTACCTTTTATCGTATCTGATATTTTCTCCTCAATTGTAACTGTACTCACCGTTTCTTCCATTGATTTAAGGGAATAATTATTCTTTAAGACCGTAATAATAATCGATTACAAAAGTAATTCTTGTTGAAGAAAAAGCAGTAATTGATTGTTAATGTAGAGAAAGAAAAACTTGTTCGTGAACTTTATTAGTTAGAAAGTCATTATGTGAAACATTTATCATAAATCAGATGAAATTATCAAAAGTTTTTATGGTCAACAGTTTGAACATTCACTTTTATTAGAAAATATTAGTTTATTGATTGTATAAATTTATTTTTAATTAATTCAAACTATTTTATACTTAATATATAACTTATTTAGCTTATAAATTGAGACAATTAATCAAAATTGATTATAATTGTCTCAAATTGACGAATATCATAATCTGAAGTGAAATCAATGATAGAGGCAGAGAAAGTAATTCAATGGCTTAATGTAGAGAATCCGGTTGTGTCACATTTGGCACTAAAAGTACTTTTTGTGGCGCAAAACTCTAATCTTTATGAATGGATTTGATAGCAATTCAATAGTAAGGCATACGAGTCATGCGTCTTATCGACATATACTATGAATTCGCGATCCAATGAACACTATTTTATAGTAGAGCATGAGTTTGAGATATTTCATTACAAATTAATAGTATTTTTCTTTCTATTAAACCAAATAACAACTATTACCCAATAAATCTTATTCGAAGATCACTCTATAAACTACAAAAATATAGATTTTCCTCAATTCAGAGTGAAATACAGAATTAATTCAAGCTTTGAATGATTAAGAACAGCGCCGTATTCAGCGGTTGACAATAAGGGGCATTCGGGGTCCTCCAGAGTATTATATTTAATACAGAACAACAAAATCAATTTCATAGATTTTAGTTATTTTCCACTGAATGACTAAAATTTAATTAAAAATATAAACTTTTATGACTATATTTATAATATAAATTCAATGGTTTCTATCAAATTTTGAATCTTAAACCTTAAACCTTTAAACCTGAATTACTGAATAATGCAATGATTAAGAAATGAAAGAATGCTTCTCAGAATAGAATAAACATGTATAATATTGTTTTTATTTAATAAAAAATATTGTAAAAATCGTGTGATTCCTGTTTATCCGCAATTTTAGGAATTAATCTTCTTAAAAGCGTTTAAAAGCTACAGTTTTGAAACATTAATCAGTACTTTATGAAAAGTGCTTAATCTTTTCAGAAGTCAAAGTAAAATATGATAAAAACAAAAACAAAAATCCCAGGAAATTACCAAAAAAAAAAGAAAATCTAAAAAACATGTCAAATTGTAAAGTTTATTTTCTATCATAGTTTATGATCATCGTGTGCTTTCAAATGAAACTTCAACACATTTGGCAACTCAATAATATATGAAAATTCTGTATTAAGCCATAACTTCTAAATTATTTGATATGAACTCATAAAGACTTTGACAGAACATTGACAGTTCTGGAGAAAATCTCATTGTCTGTGTCACCGTTTAATTAAAGGACTTCATAGGCTTCTTGAGTAGCACTCTTGTAATTCTAAGACAAGAATTTCCAAATTGTGTTTCGCAGAAAGGATTACAATTAAATTGGGTGACAATCAGAACAGTTACAAAATTTGTTGCATATTAAAAAACTATAGACTGAATATTAAACTGATATTTGTAGATAATTGTGATTTAGCTTTTTAAGGACTGTTATGATTGATCGCAAGTAATGTTAGTTATTTTCCTGATTAATTCATACTATTTTAGTACTGGTACAAAATAAGTATATTATCTTAATGCTAAATTATTTTGTTTTATTAATTTCATCCTAAAAGTTTTTAGCAAAATATAAGAATGAATATTTTTATCTGAAAAATTCATCTCAACAACATCCTAAAATCTAATCAGATTTATAAAGAATATTTTCATAGAGTCTGTTACTCTCTGAGTTATAGAAGTTTTTAAACAATTACTCAGGAATTTGTTTCGAGCTATGAGTAAAGCCTTAAATCTTGTATGTTTTGATGAACAGATTTTAAATTATTATTGAATCAAATCTCAAAGCAAACGCTTTCTAGATTGAAAAATAGTTAAGACTATTTATTATACTAGTATAAGCTGAATATAAGTTGTGTTGCTTATGAAATGGGTGTTACATGCATTATTGAATTTAATGCAACTTTAATTTAATAATAAATGATCAAATGATTCATGTTCAGAATATGATAATTAAAGATAAATTCAAATATTAATGTCATTAATTTAATATATTCTATGAATTTCCATTTAACAGTTCGAAATACCGTAAACACTATTCTGAATATTCCAAAATATTTCTTCTTTTAAATTGTTATAAATCATACATTCATATAAACATGATAAATTCATGATTGTTTTATTGCATTAGCTCTTTTATAATTAATAATTAACATTCGTAAAATAATTTATTTTTAATAAGCATAACATTTAAAGATAAATTAAAGTTGTATTCATTTAGTATATTCTAATGCAAGTAATAATCAACAAATAAAAGATAAGCAATAAAGTTCACAAATCAATAACTGAATTAAAAATATGAAGAACAGCACTTTTTAAACCTTTATTGAATTTCATTTTAAAATAAGTTAACTAACAATCTA
>JAQFXV010002394.1:0-10491 GCA_034694065.1 Camisia spinifer
TAATTCAAATACTAGTATCTGCACAACGGGTCTAATATTGGAAAAGTTATTGTCAAAGTTTTCAACCAATCTTCAAATCAAGTTTCATCAGTTTTATAACTCTTTTATAAATAAATTACTGCAAATCAAAATGATTCGATTGTTCGGTATATGATTTGTAGAATAAAAAATATTTTGTAACAGAAAAAGTTGGAAAAAAGTTTTTAAAAGTTGTTATTCTTTAATAAGAGATGAGAGCTGTCGTCAAACTCTCTTTCAAATACAATATTAAATAATATTTTCATTTAAAACAAGTTATTTTTGACAAACTTTACTTATATTCGAATAGTTTTCTTCAATTAATTTTATTTTTAAAATCGTTAATTAATAGAAATTAATTTATATCAGAATTTATTAAAAATGCACTCAAAAGTATTTTGAAGTTTATTTTGTATTAAAAAAAATATGTTTTAAATGTTATAGAAATTTAAGTCAAATTTTAACGCTTTTTAATGACAAAGATTTCAACAAAATTTTGTTCTCAATTGTACTCAAAAACATTGCTTTCATTTCGAGCGCAATATTTTGTATGTTTTGAGACAAAAGTGTGTAAATAATAAATAATTTAATAAAAATGAAATCAATTTAATAAAAAAATTGAGTCTAAAATGGAAAAAAATTGTGATGAAATTTCGGATAATATGTCGACAGGTATTGAAAGCTGAATATATGATAGAAATAAATAGATTTATAAAAATAGATGAAAATAAAGGCCTAATATTTGAACTGTTTTAAAATGACATTTAATTTACAGAAGAATCGAATGAAAGTACAATGAATTCAGTACTCGAGAGGACAATGACTTTGAATTCAGTTAAACATCAAATCCGTTCCATTGGATTCATAACTGAAAGACTTTCAGATGAGAAATCACTTTATTTTCAATTAAGAGATTTTTATCATTATTTCTCTCTTTTGTGCGAAAATGGAATCGAAGAGCAGTTATTGAAATCAATTGAAGAAAAGTTGAGTAAATTTTATGAAGAAATAATCGAAGTGTCGTATCATTGGAAGGATTTATCAGAAAGTTATGAAAATGATTTTCGTTGGTTTAATTGCATTCAATTAATACTTAAATCTGTTATTCAAACTATCGATCAAACAAATGTTCATAATATTATTGTCAATAAATGTATTCCTCTTTTGTTCAGTTCAATGATAATAATTGTCTCAACAATTTATGATCTCAAAGAAGTGACTTTTATTTCAAGACCAATCACTCAATTGATTCTCGAAAGAAAGAGAAGAGGAATTGATATGAGTTCTCATCAATGGAAACAACTTATGAGTCATGTCTTAAGTGTCGCCAACATTTGGACAATGATTTGTTTGGTCGAAAAGATGGATGAAAAAGCTTTTTGTAAAACTCTTATCTCTTTATTTGATTATTCGTTAGGAAACGATCCGTTCATAAGACATATCTGTCGAAAATCTATCAAAACTCTAAGTAATGAAAAACATATGTCTTTAGAAGAACTCTTCATTGAATATCAATTTGAAATATGTGCTCATATATTGAGTTATATCGATATTGGATCTAATTTTCAGATAAATTTATTACATGAAAGTATGGCTCTCTTTGGAATCACTTCTTTGCCTCACGAGTTGTTAAGACATATCGTCCCGTATTTTGCGGTCAAATGTAATGATAAGACAATGGCAGTCATTAATGAAATCGCAAAAATCGATGAGAAAACTGTTGATTATGTGATTAAAATATATTTCACTGAAATAATACGTCAAATATTTTATGGAAATAACTTTGAAAAAAGTGTCGATAACATTGAGAAAGCGATGGATTTTCTCTCCTCTTATAGTGATCTTGATTTTAGATATAGAATAAAAACAATATCTTATGAATTGGTCAACTCTTTTCTTCTGCTATTATCTAAAGACTATAATTCGACTCTCGAAGCACTCGCTTTCATATTTCACTACCAAAGACGAAACGGAGAAAACGAACTTAATTTACATTATTTTCATAACAGCGAAGCCTTACTTAGAAGTTATTTAAATGAATATTTTCTGCCATTTATTCATAAATTGGATGCTTTTGTGATGAACTTTGCGATCACTAGTAGAGAAAAAATAACTGCTGTCGAAAGTTTTGTTTTGTTAATCAAATTGATGGGAAAGGAATGTATTAATACCTTTCGTGTGAAAATATTTGCAACAATTAAGCTAATAATTGGTGAAAGATTTCATTCAAATCCGGACTTAATTAAGTTAAGTATCAAAGCTTTGATGCAATTCATAGAAATGATGGACGACTCGTATCTGAGCAGTCAATTGTTGACAATTTCGGCTTTAATACTACCTCTCATGCATTCAAATTCATTTCCAATCGAAACTTCGAATCTTTTCAAAGAACTTGTGATTAAACGCCAAACTAGTCCTCAATTTCAGTCCGCTTTCAAACATCTCTATTTCATTCCAGAAATGGAAGAACTCTATGAAGTGAATAGAGTTTTAAAGCCTTACATAACATGTTCTAATAGTGAAGAAGAAGTTTGTAAGACTATTATTCTTGTGGTCAATAATATTAATCATGAAAATAGTAAAGTCCAAGAGTTCTCTCTTCGAGAACTTCATAAACAATTGAAAAAACATCAATTATTACTCTATAAGAAGTGCAATGATATCAAAGAAGAAAGTTGTGATCATTTTGTTAATAAAGTTGTTTCAAAACTGATGTTATGTTTAAAATCAACTGAAAATAAAGTCTTATTATTAGTGGCCGAATGTTTAGGTGTTTTGGGAGCTATCGATCCGTTGAGAATAGATTTGGATAAACCTATAATTTCTAAAGAAGAAAAAAATGAAAATTTTTTGAACTCAAGCGATAAAAATTTCAAAATATTATTAATAAATTTATTAATGAGAGCGATAACAACCGCCGCAAAGACTGACGATCAGTACTGCGCTTCTTATGCATTACAAGAAATAATAAAATACTTCACTAATCCTCACATTGAGAACTCGATTGACATAAACAGAGATTTACCGCAAGAGTTAAGAGATTATTGCGCTGTTTTGCAAAAGACAAGATATAACAAAACCCTTTCATTTAAGTCATCTCAAGAGTCAACAGAACAGATATTTGGTTCGAGACCTGATATGTCTTATAACGAATGGCTTAATAAATGGTTATCGACTTTATTCTATTCATACATATTTCGTGATGAAAATTATGATAAAAGCTATAATAATATGAATGAAGTTTTATCGCAATCTTCTTCACAACTTTCGAGTCAATTCGATGTTCAATTAGAAGAAGCGTTATCTAAACAAACGATTGCAATCGATATACTGAATGCCAGTTTTCTGGCATTGCTTCGAAATCAAAGTCTCGCACAATTCCTTTTGCCATATGTTGTGATCACAGCTCTTAAAAATGCGACTCAAGAACAAAGAAAGTTTATTGTCGAAGAAGTGAAAACTATTTGCTCAAAGCTATCAACTGATGGAACCGATGGAGAAATCGGACATTTGAGCTCTCAAACGGTCTTTCATTTATACGATTACTTGAAAATATGGTTAAAGAATAGGTTGTCATTACACAGAAGTTTAACTAAAAGTGTGAGACATTTAAAAACAGCTCAAATGAGAGATCGAGAGTTCAAAGGAGTCAAGTTTTTTCTCGAAAATATTTCAAGTTTAGATTTAGCGACTCTTGCCTTCAATTGCAATGCATTCTCGCGTTCATTACGTTATCTCGAAGATCATGTTAAAGAGAAAAATATAGATTCATTTCATAGTGAGATCTCATTCTTTCAAAGAATATTCATAAAACTGGATGAACCGGATTCTGTTGAAGGATGTAATTCAAAACGCATTACCACTCCATCAATGAATGAGACAATTCTGACACATGAAGCAGTCGGTCAAATACAAGAGGCATTGATTTGTTGCGCAAAAGCGGTTCAATTGTTTCCAAATGACTTTGGATATCAAGAAAAGTATATGCAGTTATCGATGGATAGCTTCGATCAGTCGGAGATCATAAACACTTATGGAACTGGTCTTATGATAAGACAGCCAGAAATGAGACGAAAACTTGCGCCGTATGTAATCGAAGCCGTTTGGAAGTTAGGCTCTTGGGATCAATTGGAAGAACTTCTAGCAGAACATGAAAATAATTCGTTCGCAACTTTTGGTTCAGGGATTGGAAACTTATTTTTCTCAATAATAAAGAAAAGAGATGAAAGTGAATGTGAAGAGAAGTTGAATTATTTAAGGAATCGAATGGTTGGACCGCTTTCTGCGGCTGCGATGGAAATAAGTGGTTATGTGAGAGGACATCAATATATTGTTAATTTGCATATTTTAAATGATATTCAATTGGCTTATAATAAGTTAATGACTAAACTCAATGACGAGTGTTTTGAAATCGAGAGCTTTAAGAGTAAATTCTTGAAAGTTGTGAACATTTGGGACGAACGCAATAATATGGTCAGAAAGACAATCAAATGTCAAGAACCTATTCTTAACGCTCAAAGGTCTCTATTTTCAATAATTGATAGAGAATGTGATTTTCTTTCGCCATTAATTAAGAAGGAATTGTTTAAATCATGGATAATGAGCACAAAAACATCGCGTAAATCAGGAAATATTCAGCGATCATATAATTGTTTGCTTGAAATGCTTAAATCGCGGCAATCATTGGACATGAATTTTGGTGAAGCAATCAATTCATTGACTGCCAATACTTTAACTGATATCGAAAATGCTGAAGCGATTCTCGAGGCAGCAAAAGTTCATTGGGCTCGAAATGATAAAAAAGGTATTTAATCAGCAAATGATATAAACTATTTGATTACTGTTTTTAATTTTATTGTTTTCATTATAAATAAAGGTGCGATTAAGTACTTAAAAGACGAAATTGAACGCAATTTCAGTGATTCTCGTAATCACTGTTTTCTTCAAGCCGTCAAAGGATTGAATGACAGGTTCTCTAAAGAAGAATTGGTAAAAATGGCGAATTCATTGTTAATTAATACTCAATCTTGTAATCAGTCATCAATGTCTTCGACATCATCCAAATCGACCGCTTCATCGAGTAATATAAGTATGAGATCACTAAATCCCGAAAGTCATGAAGCATTCGCTAAATTGCAGTTATTGTACACTAAATATTGTGATTCATTCGGAGCCTTAGATTTAAACACTTTAGCGCTTATGTATAAAAGTGTAACAATAGCTCATCCGAATTGGGAAGAAAGTCATTATAGTCTAGGAATGTATTGCAATAAAATATTTGTCAGTTATGAAGAATCACAAAGAAATTCTAGAAGTTATTCTCTCGGAAAACCTGAAGAAATCCTTGATTTAAAAGGTCGTGTTGTGAAGTCATTGACTGAATCATTAAAATATGGAGTAAAACACGCGCACATTTCATTACCTCTTTTACTCAATATATGGTTTGAATTGGGGACTGATATCGGACTCAGAAAAAGTATGTACTCTTTATTTGTTCAAATATTTCATTTTTAACTTAACTGAAAACTAATTTATTTTCCAAATCCAGATATAAATTCATCGCTTGAAATGAAGAAAACATTGGATAAAATAACTGGCGCTATAAATGAATTGATAACAAAAGTTCCATCTTTTATATTCTTCATATCTTTCGCACAATTAACTGCTCGTATTCTACATCCGAACACTTCAATCGCTGAAACATTGAAAAGAATTCTATCGAAACTGATTATCGATTATCCACAGCAGTCAATGTGGCTCTTCTTGAGATCTTATAATTCACAAAATCTAAACCGTAGACTTTGTTGTCGAGAAATATTGGATAAAGCGATTCGTGAAGATATGAATGGAGTCCTAAAGAAGTTTATTCCAGATATGAAAAAATTTGCAACACTGATGACAGAGATGTGTCACAAAAATCCGGAACCAATCGTTAGTAACGCAAGAAATAGAAACCAAAGAGTCAAACAAATGTCAATGAAAAAGGATTTTCCAGAATTGGATAAACTATTCACAAGAAATAGTGATTTCTCTCAAATATTACTACCATTTCATTCATTAATAAACGTAAAACTTCCCAATTCTTCGCTTATAACTAATTACAGTCCATTTCCATATAAAGATATTTATATACGAGGTTTTGATGACTGCATAGAATTGTTGCAATCTCTTCAAAGACCGAAAAAGATAAAGATTAATGGAAGTGATGGCAAAACGTATACAATTCTATGTAAACCCGGTGATGATTTACGTAAAGACCAGTGTCTTATTGAGTTCTGTAATCTTCTAAACCGTTGTTTTAAACGCGATCCACAAACCAGAAGACGTCAATTGAGAGTAAAAACGTATTTTGTGGTCCCATTAAGTGATTCGTGCGGTTTAATTGAATGGATTCCCGGTTTAATACCATTTCGTACAATAATTGAGAATCAATACAGAAATATTTGTGATTACGACGAGATTAGGAATGGAGTCGTTCAGTGCTATCCAATACATAGTGTAAATACAGCTGAAAGAGTTCGTAAATTTCAACATGAAATTTTGCCCAAATTCTGTCCATCAGTATTTTCTCAATGGTTTGTCAGCACATATACCGATCCGTTGTCCTGGTTTTCGGCCCGTTTGGCGTACACCAGATCGAGTGCTGTCTTCAGTATTATGGGATATCTATTAGGACTCGGAGACAGACACGGAGAGAATATTATGATCGATGAAAGTAGTGGTGAAACAGTTCACGTCGACTTAAATTGTATTTTTAATAAAGGAGAACAATTTCAATATCCAGAAAGAGTTCCATTTAGACTCACTCATAATATGGTTAACGCTATGGGAGTCACAGAATTTGAGGGAACTTTCAGAAAGGCCTGCGAACACACTTTACGTGTCGCGCGAGATAATAAAGAGGCGCTTATGAACTTCGTTACGCCCTTTCGTTTCGATCATTTACATGAATGGTTAAGAAAGGACAGAGACGGTGGAAGTCGTCAAGAGTTACTTCTCGATCAAGTAATTAATTATTTTATTTTTAAATCCTATTTTTTATTGCAATCAATTTCAATTTTAATAATGATAGGCAGAGAAAATAGTATTCAATGTTGAGGCACGACTTAATGGCATTCCATCGCGTAATGATAGAAACTTACCTAAAGGTATCTCTTTGTCAGTTGAGGGACAAGTGGATCACGTCATTAAAGTAATTATTATCTATTATTCATATCAAAATCAGTTAAAACTTATATTTGTTTATAGGAATCGATAGATCCGAACAATTTGGGTGTTATGTATGTCGGTTGGGCTCCATATCTATAATATATTTCTTTTGTACAGGTATTCAAACTAAAAAATTGTATTTTTCCAACTTTTTCATACTTTTTGTAAAATTTTCATTTTTTTAAACATAATATGAACCATAATTTTTGTATTTCAATAGAGTTCACAAGTTTTAGAAAAAAATATTAAATTTTAAAAAAGGCTTACAAAATGTGAAACTAATTTACCATTGATTTGGTCTTAAGTAAGTCAATACACAATATTCTAAAAGATATTTAAAAGTGATTTTAATTTCTAAAGTTTCGTAAACTATTTAAAAATGATTTCTTCAAAGATATTTTGAAATTTTTATTCAATTGACTTAAAATTAATTGAGACACTCATTAATTTAATTAACTAAAAATGTTCTAAATTATGACTCAATGGTCTTTACAATGATAATAAACTATTGAATAACAATCGTATTGATTAAATAGCATACAATACAGTTAAACGTTTAATAATTAAATTTACAATTAGTCATGTTTCTCATCAAGTAATTAATGTTTAATTATTGTTAACTTATTTGGAAGACTCAATCAATTATAATAATTGAATTAAAAGTTAAGTTTTTCTAATTGTTAAATGCATTGAAAAGAGCAATAAATGGACATAATTATTATGTAGTTATAAAAAATAAGTTTATAATAAGATTGAAATTATTGAGTAATCAAAAATACTGTAATAGAATCTCTTAATATAGATCTATATAAGCATTTAAATCAAAAAATTCAAAAAGTATTCAATTAATGATGAAGAATATCACCCAATATTAAAATTAAAATCATAGTTAATATATTAATAACATTGAGACTAAATTTTTCGTTGATTAAAACTGAAAACAGAAATAGATTGATTTTTCCGCTAATAAAAGCACTTATTATTATTACAATTGATTATTGATTTGATAGTCTATTATATTAATAACAGCAACAAATAAAGGCTAAAAGAGTTCAACTGATGAACACTAAATTTTTCGACCAGATATACAATACATACGAATTGAGTTTAACAATGGATGAGTTGACATTCGATTTGTGACATCACAATAATTCTTTCGATATTAAGTGAAGGAATGATTACCGATCGCTAACTTATAAGCCTTTAAGCGGCGAGGCTTTGAACACTCGGAGGTGGATATGGGATGACTCCTCCCGGGCCTGGGAGTGCAGATTTGCCACTATTGAAGTCAGTATCTATTTCACGCGCTGCTTGTCTGCCTTCATTAATAGCATGCACAACAAGAGACTGTCCGCGACGGCAATCACCCGCTGAATAAATGCGATCGATTGGAGTTCTATAAGTGCCCGCTTTTGTCAGAATGTTCGAGCGCTGATCTTTAGTCAGATTTAACTGTTCTATTATATGACTTTCTGGTCCCAGAAAACCCATTGCGAGCAGAACCAGATCAGCCTTTAAGGTAAGGTTTAATTATTAGAATTCAATAACAAGTTTAACATTTAATAAGTGAATGAATAATAGGTATTGAAAAATACCTCAAATATTTTCTCAGAGTTTGGAACTTCACTCATATTCCATCGTCCGCTTTGGTCTTGTTTCCACTCGACCCGAACCGTACGAATTCCTTTTACATTTCCCTTTCCATCGTCGAGAAATTCTTTGCTCGAAATTGAGTAAATTCTTGGGTCTTCACCCCATTTCAGCTTAACTTCTTCGTGTCCATAATCGCTTCGATAAATTTTAGGCCATTGAGGCCAAGGGTTTGTCTCATCGCGACCTGAAGGAGGTTGAGGTAAAATTTCGAAAGCAATAATGCTTTTTGCGCCCTAAATATCATATAAATTAAATAAATGATTTTTGAAACAAAATTATTGGACATTGAATTACTTGTCTCAAAGAAGTTCCGATACAATCACATCCCGTATCACCGCCTCCGACAACAATTACACGTTTATCTTTAGCGCTTATATTTGATATGAAATCATTGGTGGTTTTCCAGAGCTGTTTCTGAGAAGACTCGAGAAAAGTCATCGCAAAATAGATTCCATTTAATTGTCTGTTAGGAATGGTGAGATCCCTGGGCCACGTGGACCCTGTTGTCAGACATATCGCATCATAATTTCTCAGTAGTTCTTCACCCGCTATATCTTTTCCCACATTTGAATTAGTTTTGAAAACGATTCCTTCGGCAGCCATTAAGTCGATCCTTCTCTGAACGATTTGTTTCGATAACTTCATGGTTGGAATACCATATTGAAGAAGTCCACCGATTCGATCATTTCTCTCAAATACGGTGACCCTATGTCCGGCTTTGTTTAGTTGGTCAGCACAGGCCAGGCCTGCGGGTCCCGAACCTATAATAGCTACCTTTTTATCAGTCCTATAAGAAGGTGGCGATGCTTTAATCCAACCCTTTTCAAAGGCAACCTCAATAATAGACACTTCGATTGTTTTGATGGCAACCGGAGACTCATTTATGCCGAGAACACACGCGCCCTCACACGGAGCCGGACAGACACGACCCGTGAATTCAGGAAAGTTATTGGTTTGTAAGAGTTGTCGAATAGCTTCATACCAGTCATCCTGATATACGAGATCATTCCAACGCGGAATTATATTACCCAATGGACACCCGTGTGAAGACTGACAGAACGGAACACCACATTCCATACATCTATAAATCAAGTATTTATATCAATATTCATTCATTTATATTATATTTTCAATCGATACTAACCTCGACGCCTGTGTTCTCACATTCTTTCTAATGAACTGGTGATCAAAAATCTCGTTCCAATCTTTAGATCTTTTACTGGTTTCTCTATAATAGCCTTTTATCCGCTTATATTTCATAAATCCTCTCATTTTGTCTAATTTTGTCTCATCAGGAATGGAGTCTTCGATATCTTTGATTTTTTGGACTGTTTGAGTCAATTCTATTGGTTTCTGTGGTTTGATATTCTGTTTTTCTTTGATTTCTTTCAAAGCGCGCTGATATTCTTGAGGAAATACTTTAATAAATTTCAATTTGGACTCCGAAAAAGTTGATAAGATTTCAGAAGCGATTTCAGAACCAGTTTTGGCATTGAATTCAGTTAAAAGTTGTTTAACTAGATTTATGTCTTCTTCTTCTTCTAAAGGTAACAAATCAACCATTCCATGATTGCATTTCGATGAAAATTTTCCGTCACTTTTTATATATAA
>JAQFXV010002395.1:0-10488 GCA_034694065.1 Camisia spinifer
CTTTACGCTTATCAGGAATTAATATTAAAAATACTCGGAGTTGGCAGTTATAATAAATATAATATTACTTTGTTATACTTATTTAGCGATTTTTTATTAAAGTTTAAAATCGGTGATATAAACTTATCACACCCTGTAGATTATATTTTTTGGAAAGATCGATAAGTTAAATCAATTTAATGTAAACTGACCATTTATTCGATAATTATTCCATAAATTTTTTAATTTAATCGCTTTTTGAACAAATTAACTTTTTTACAAACTGTAAATTTTTCTCTTATCAAAGAATATGAAAGAATTCAAAATTCGTATGTATTTTTATGAGAAAAGAATAAAAGTTTACAGTTTATTTTCCGTAAAATTGAAAATTGGATATATAAAAGGTGAAAGGTCATTGGAATTTTTTTGACAATTATTTTGAATTGTAACTTCTAATACTATAAAATGGCAATTTTGAAACAAATTTCTTATTTCTTTCTTTCGATCAAAACTTTGAAACCAGATAAAATTGATATAAATTTAATGTTAAATTTTAAAACAAGTATAATATGTTATTAGATTTAGCAAAATTGACCGCATTATTTATTTATTATTCATTGCTCAAAGCTACTGAATCAGAGAAAAAGCATTCATTCAAAAATAGTATAGAATTTAACTTAAATGTTTGGAATTAAAAATTGAAAAAATGTTATAAGTTTTGTCCAGTTTTGAGGTAAACGAAAGTTGGCAACGCTGTTACCAATTGACGTTCATATTTAAATAAGTAAATAAATAAAACGTTTTCATTCGGTAACACTTGAAAGGATTTGTAAATAAAATTCTAAAGTTTTTCCTTTGCTTTCAAAAAACAAGTATTTTATAATTTAATGATTAATAATTTTTTATTGAAGATATTTAGAGCTTTGCTTTTCGGATGTACTGTACTTTACAATCTGTGCGTATTGTTGTGATGTGAACCTATCAAACAGCTTATAATTATGTATTGCCCGCGCTTTAGTTATGGTCAGGTTCATAGTAATTGATTGTTGAATTGATTTACGTGACAACAATACGCAGATTGTAAAGTACACCCGTATTGAATGTTATCCCACATTAAAATGTTTGAGAACATGTAAATAAAGTTAGTCTTCTTAAGATAGTGGAATTCTTTAAGATATAAAACTGATATAAAATAAAAATGTGACTTTTATGTTTAATTTTTATTGATTCTCATTGAATACAATTATAATTGAGTCTCAATAGTCTTTTAAAATATTAAATTTGCGCATAATTTAATGAATACTTACTGTACACTTACATTCAGCAGATTTGATAGAAATCATCACTGATTTGTACTATTAATGAAACTTTTTATTTTGTTAGTTTGAAAACTAAATTTGTTAAATAGAAACATATTATATATTACAGTAAATAAGAATTATAAAAAATATGATCAAAACCACAATGAAAAACATTATAACTTATTAATATCAGGCCATATATATAAATAAACCGATATTATCCTCATCTCTTCTCATGTATTTGTGTTCTATTAACCATTCTATTTGTTCTTTAATCATCTTTTTTGAGGGCAAAAACATGTTTTTCAGTATTTCTACGAGTTCTGTTTGCAACTGAGCATTCGTAATACGTTTTCTCATTTTCATTATCTTAACGATTGCTTCTTGAGTTCGAAGTATTCTCAACTGAACAATACTTTCATTGTCTTCATCACGACATTTCTCAGTCGCCAATTGTAAGCGTCCGATTAGGTTTACTTTACCTCTCTTTTGAGGCTTTCCATTCTTACTATACAATAATATCAATGTTAATAAACAACTAATTTAAAAAAGCAACGCTTCAAAGCTTTTGGATTATTAAAATATAATCGAAAAGATAAGAAAAAGCTCATAATGTAATTATTAAAATAATTCCAAAATTTGATTCAAGGCTTATATTTAAAGTTATTGAATGATAATATTATTAATATGATTAAAAATGTTTATTTC
Source organism: Camisia spinifer (assembly GCA_034694065.1). Lineage (NCBI taxonomy): Eukaryota > Metazoa > Arthropoda > Arachnida > Sarcoptiformes > Camisiidae > Camisia > Camisia spinifer. Next base: position 1,989 of record JAQFXV010002395.1, read on the forward strand.
AACCTTGAAATAGTTCAAAATCGGCTGAAAATGAATACATTATAGATTAAACTGCATATAACTAAATAATATTGTTTAGGTTTTATATTTTACTCAATACTATTTCTCGGTTTAAACTAATTATCTTATAAATAATAATAAAGTATAAAATAATACTTACATTACTGAAAATTCTTGATTTATTGAGAAGATAGTGCTGTCATCGAAGTCTTTAATAGATTTTGCTTCACAATCACAAATCAAAACCTGACGCTTCAATTTGGGGAAAGCTATTAAAGACTATAAAGTTTTGCTTTAATTAAAAACTATTATTTTTGTTGATTGTCAAGAATACAGACCCATAAAGTTTTTCTCAATTCGGGGTCTGGAAGTTCAGTCGCTAAACGAAGATTTTCATAACTGATTCTATCTAAAGGTCTTTCATTCCATACAAAAAGAACAGCCATTTGAAAGGTAGTGACGTCTAAATCAAACTTTCCGACCTGATTACTAAACGTTAACTGAAAACAAATGATAATGTGAATGATAAAGTTATTTGAATAAAAGGGTAGTAATAATAAGTTATTAAATAAAGACAAACCGTTCCATTAGACATGTGGTGATACCACTGCAATTTGCGTCCGTTATGTTTTTTACGATAAAATTCTTCAACCTCTGGTATAATATCTTCCATTTCTAGTGGTAATGAGACCTGTACTCGTTCACTACCTCGAGCCCAAGCGCCCGCGTTTAATATTTTTATATTAATAGAATCAGCCAAATGGTCGTGACTTAAACGATTGGCATTTTTAAACTGTTGATTGAGATCTTCGCTAACTTTGATGTCTTGGAACATTCGCGCCAATTTATTAACATATTCCGCAGGCATACCCACGTCTCGCAGCCACTCAACCATATTCTCTTCTTTTTCACTGTCAGCCGAAGAGTCAAGTATTAAACGTCGAGTTAAGTGAGCCTTATGGTAACGCATGAATACATCTTTGTTTTGAACGTATTTTAATACCAGTAACTGTTGAGTTGAAAATTAAATTAATTAAATTGATTCCGAATCGATTGATATTTAAAAAAATTAGTTTCGAAGACATACCACTTCTTTTAATTTGGCTTCAATTTCATCAGAAGTCAATTTACGACTAAGTGGTGTTTTCCTGAGCAACATATCACAGTAATTCGCCAATAATTCGGGACAACGAGACTCTGGCTGTACTTTTGTGGAACCGCTCGCATAACTATCAATTTGAATATGAATTTTAAAATAAATTCAATAACAATTATACAATTCTTACTTCTTTTGACGCGTTGGAAGTTCTAATTTGAATACTGACGTGTCATTTACTACTTGTTTGAAAGCCTTAAAAATTGTAATATATTGTGAATTGATTTGAAAAAAGTAAACTTATATTAATATATACTTTATCTCTTGATGTTAAAAACCTCGGATCGTCACTAAAGGCTTCCTTGACTAGTAAACTAAATCTTTGAAATAATTCTAATAATTGTTCGATATATTTCTCTGAGTCCTGTGTTATTATTTCAGCTGAAGCTATCATATCAGCCAATCCCTGATCAATAATATGAGTTTCAAGATATTGAAGCATTGGCACGATTCCATCCGACACCCGATCCATTAGACGGAACATTAGCTGCAATTCTGCAAAGTTTTTGAAAAAAATTAACAACTGTTTCATAAAGTATCACAATTTTCAAGTTAATTAAGTGTAAACATTTCAAGAAATACAATGTTCGGCGAATTGCGATTAATTTTTAAATAGATTTTCATGCATTCAAAATAAATATAATATATATGAAATCTATGAGAAAAAGAAACTCACTCTTAGTATCATTATATTTGATCATTTGTGGACACTCAGCGATTATTATATCTTTGAAGGCAGTGATAAGAACTTTTACACAACAATCCAATAGCTATAAGTATAAGAGAAAATCAATTTTAGACCATTTGAGACCATTTAAAACAGTGGAATAAAGATCTAACTCTACACTTATTAATATTGTAATTGGAAAACTCACTGCTTGTACAGAACCAGAGTATGATTCTAAATAACGAGCGGCTCTCTGTTCTTCTTCTATGAGTTTCATATCTGCCCAATACATATAACTTTGAACTCCATTCAATTCTAAATATTCTGGTGCTTTAGTTCTATAGAAAGCTTCGGTTGATTCAAAGTAAGCCTTTTCAAAATTTTCTCGATATATCTGTAAGCGATCGCTTGGATTTGAGCATAAATTAACATAAGATTCTCGAACACCGATAACTAATTGTGAATCAAATGCTTCTCCATTGCGTTCTGAGTGGACTAATTTCATGGCACTATTTTGTAAGCGGTGTTTAATGTTTGAGAAAATACTAGAGTTCCAACTGTCTAACATTAACTATAAAGACATTATAATCAATAACTTAATTATGAATGAATTATGTTGAACTGTAATACCTTTCTAACAATGCTTTCATCATTATTTCCTTTCTTTTGTGCATTATTAGTCGGAGGCTTATTAAGTAATGCCAGCTCTAACTGATGAAAAGGCATTGGAAGATAAGAGCATTGTATGAAAAACTTTCTCCACGAACTTATATATGCTTTAAGTAGTGCCTGATCTTCTTGATGAGCCATAACTAGCTATTCATATAAGTATTTCATTCATTTATTATTAGATTTGATCAATTTTTATTCAAACTATAATTTCAAGTATAATCCAATTCAATTCTTAAGGGATTTATAGATAATGCAATTTTTCTCAATGTTATTGAGAGTGAAAAACTTATCAATTATAACGAAATATGAATAAATGTTTCATCACTAGAAACGCAATTCATATTTTGAAGGTTCGGCTATTTTGCAATTATAGTTATTTTGAACACTGATCTCAGCATCTCATGAAGATATTATAAACATGTACTGGTATGCTATCCAGTATATTAAGCATAAACGAGTTTATATACAAAATTGTCAACTCATTCAATATTATTTGAGTTTAAGCTAATAGTATAGTATCTCATACTTGATGAAAAAATCTTTATTCAACTAAATTTGAATGATAAAAAAGTTTATATTTATCACTTATATTAATGAAATGACAGAATATTCATTGCATATCGAGAAAAAGTAATTGAACTCTAAATGATTATAAAAGTAAACATAAAGGACTGATCAAAGGAATAGGATTTCCCACTATTTTAAAGCTTTTTATTTTTTACATTTTTTCCTCATGTTTAAAACGCACAGAAAATGATCTGATAATTAATTTTTTGTCTCGACTCTTGAGTGATGAGATCGTTAAAAGCTGAGACTTAGCTCTAAAATAAACATTTTTTTATATTTTTTTCCTTAAATACTATTTCTTTGTCTTTAAGCAAAGTTAAGGTCAAAAACATTTCGTTAACTTTGTTTCACTTATTTTAAGGATTTTTTTCCTATAAAATAATTATATAGTTTTCATAGAAAAGTTTGATTCAATTTGAGGGAAATTTTTCAAATGAATTATTGCTGAAAAGCACACAATTTGACGATTAGACAAAACACTTAAGGATTCGTTAAAATGAATGCTATTTAAGTTTGAAATAACAAAATTATATTAAAATGACTTTGAAAATAGACTTAAAGTATTTAAGACTATAATGAATAAACTCATATTGAAAATGAATGAATTTTGGTTAAGGCCTAATAATGACTGTGAAAATTGGAAAAGTTTTGAGACTGATTTTGAATGAAATAAAATATAAATAGATATAAAAATAGATGAAAAATAGATGAAATAATAAGTGGACTTACAATTTGTGCGAAGTGAATAAAGTCAAGAATATCTTCTCTAAGATTAGAATGTAATTTAATTGGTCCCTTTTCATCCCATAAACAAACTGAATGAACATTCCTATATTCAAAAACAATTAATTAATAACTCAATTTATCAGTATTTAACTCAACAATTTAAATAGTAGTATCAAATGTAACAAAAGATCAAATACCAGAAGAGTTCCTGCCATTGCGCGCGAGTAACAGATTCCTGTCTCAATAGTTTAAGTATAACGGGTCTCATCTTTGGCCAAATGTCTTCGAACTGAAGCGAACCCTTTTCCTAATATTTTCATTTCAAATATAGATTACAATCAAAAATCATAATAAACAAATGTCATTCATATTTTCAAAATCATTCATTCAATAATACCTTAAACATAAGTGACGGAGAATTATTTGACATTATTTCTCAGTTTTCAGTTATGATTATTATTTTTTATATAAACTAATTTATTAATTGATTATATCTTCAAGTCTTTCACTGAAATACCAAAATATTTACAACTCTTTTAAATAAAAGGCATTTTATTCTATGCTTTAAAAATCTATTTTTGTTTTAATAATTTGTTTACAAATAATGTCAACAAATTTTATCAAACATTTAAAACCCTTTCAATAAAATAAATATTTCTTAAAAATTGATTTTCCAATTAATTCTTATAATTGGGTCGAATTGTAGACAATTAAGTAAATGATTATTTTTGTATAGTTTAATATCTAGTAATAAAAATTAGTTTGACTTCATTTGAAACAAGTTTAATAGGTTGTAATCAATGAGAAAATGTTTATAAAATAATTTCCCCCAAAATATGGGAAGAAATAGATTACAAACAGAACATTGCGTACAAAATAGTTGTTTTGCATTAAAAATAGTGAGAAATTGAATGACAACTAAATAGCAATTTATATGAATCTCTATTTAAGAGTAAATAAATATTTAATTTTGACATTTAATAAATGAATTTAAGAATTAGTAACGAATAAAATAAGATTTTATGGCAACATATCATACGAGTCGAGCGCGAACTGAAAAATTACTGTCTTATACGATATATAAATCTTCGAGTTATTCACCTAATTATCCGCCGAAGTATTCATTAATTTTATAAATGTATTTATTATTCATTTAATTGAATAATTGATTATTTTAAATAGAAATATACTCGAAGACAAACTCGATGACTCTTCCCGTTGGTCTTCAGGAACTTTCATTTCTCCTCAGGTTTAATATTATTGACTATTTATTAATAATTAGTAAATATTTATAAATAATTGTTATTTGTTTTGAATATGAATAATAAAATGAAACGAATAGTACGTAATATTGAAATTGATTCGTTCCTCAATTGTGAGTGAAATAACTTTTGGTAAAATGAAACACATGTGTAATATGAAAAGGTTTAAAGTTTACGGAGGAATGACTGAAGAGTCTATGATTGAACTTTTGGATAATGGTCTCGATAATGACGATCATTCGCAGACTTTTAAACTGAAGCATTCGATACTCAATAATGACTTTCCGTGTCGTTACATAAAAATAGTTGCCATTCAGTCGTGGGGTTTAAGTTTTAATTTCAGCATTTGGTTCGTGCAGTTAAAAGGTTTTGATGATTGCCTTCTAGTCAAAGAAGCTCTTCATTGGTTCAATGACTACAGACAGAGAGAAGCCATTCGTTTATGTCTTAAACATTTAAGACAAAAAAATTATTGCGAAGCCTTTGAATCACTTCAGAAGAGAACTAAAGTTCAATTGGAAGACGAATTGCTTACAAAACTCCATAAACTATTAGTAATTGATGGCAATTATGAATTATGTGAGAAACTAATAGATGAGGCACATGATCACGGATTGTTTGATAATTATATTCGAAGGCAAGACTATAAGCCTGTTTGGAAGCCTATAATACCCCCTCCAAAGAGCGATCGCCCGGGGATGAGAGGCGGACATCAAATGTGTATTGACTCATACGCAGAAATTATTTATTTGTTCGGCGGATGGGATGGAACTCAAGATTTAGCTGACTTGTGGTCTTATCACATCCCAACTGGTGAGTGGGCCTGTATTTCAAATGATACGTCTCTTGAAGGCGGACCTTCTGCCAGATCTTGTCATAAGATGTGTTTGGATCCGATCAGGAAAAGGATTTTCACTTTAGGCCGTTATTTGGATTCTACCATCAGATCAATCGATAACTTAAAGGTTAAATTACTGTTATTTAATTAAATTAATATAAACTTTTCTTATAATTATTTTGTATAACAATAGAGTGATTTCTTTGTATACGATATTGAGTGTAATAAATGGAGTTTAATTACTGAAGACACGTATTCAATGGGAGGACCAAAGCTTGTATTTGACCATCAGGTAAAATATAGGATTAACTCTATTTTCATTACATATATTGACTGTTATTTAAATTTTGGTTTAACAGATGTGTGTGGACTTAGAAAAAAATACTATTTATATTTTTGGTGGAAGAATACTTTCGTGGTTTGTTATTTGTTTATATTTTACTTCAAATGTAATAATTATTGATTATTTTATTCAGTATTAGTGATGATCGATCTCCGAGTTGTCCCGAAACCCCATTATTTAGTGGTCTTTATGCTTATAATGTAACCAATAATAGTTGGCATAAACTTCGTGATGACTCTTCTGTAGTAAATAATAATTCAGGTCCGCATGAAATCAAGTTAAGAATTGGACATTCGATGCTATTTCATGAGAAAATGAGATTATTGTATATATTTGCGGGTCAGCGACAGAAAGAATATTTGAGTGATTTCTTTACCTATAATGTCGATACCGATGAAATCGTGATAATAAATGACGGCGAAAAGTCTGAAGTTCCTGCGGCCGGATTTACTCAAAGAGCTACCATTGACTCAGATAATCATGAGATTCATGTATTATCTGTACGAATAACATATATTCCTTCTATATTTATTGTCTTTAACTAATAATTTCATGTTTTTAGGGTTTGAATAAAGACAAAGATAAACAAAAAGAGGAAACAGTGAAGAATTCGTTCTGGATTTATGATATTCTTCGCGACCGATGGTCTTGTATTTATAGAAATGAAAATTGCAGTGAAAATAATAGTAATATTAATGACAATAATAACAATTCTGGTTCTAATAACGTTAGTAATAATTCTTCGATAACAACCGGTGATAAATCAGAGCCGTGTCCGAGATTTGCTCATCAATTAGTTTACGATCACATTAAAAAAGTCCATTATTTATTCGGTGGAAATCCGGGTCGAAATCAATCTCCAAAGTTAAGACTCGACGACTTCTGGACTCTAGAAGTATGTTTTGAATTCAAATTATTACTAATAATCGTTTATAATATGTGTTAAATATATTCTATTTTGTAAAACAGCTGAACCGTCTCTCTAGTGAACAATTACTTCGTCGGTGCAAAAGATTGATTCGTGAACAGACTTATAAAGAAATTATTCAGAAGAACGAAACGTCTGCCGTTTATTTCCTCCAAAACCAGTTGTCCCTAACTTTCGATCATTCAGATCCTGAAGAGATTAAAGCGGTATATATTTAACCATTAGTTTAATTTTCTATCGCTATTAAGTTCTAAAATATTGATTAAAATATAGTTTCAAATGTTGGCATCGCTTATATTCAAAGATAACTCATCAGAAATAGAACTTAACCCAGATCTTGATCCGGATATGAATTATATAAATCGCACCAAAGTTTTTGATGCTATCGTCGAGTTCTTCCCCGAAGACATGACTCAACCAAAAGGAAATTTAGTCGACTTAGTGTTGGCCTAAAGACATACATACCTTACATGCCTTTTAATATTGTTAATATTTTTCAAAATTTTATTAATTTTCAAAACCATAATCTCACTAAAAAACTCTTTTGAGTTGAAACCGATATCTCAATGCTTTAAATCAGTATATATTTTGGTCACAGATTAATTAATCTTAAATGCTTTGCAGCTATATTTTAATTAATTCAGTATTTCCAACAATTATTTATCGTTAGATTTCTCAACTTTTATTCTATTTTAGTCCTTTATTCAAAACCAATGTCAAACAATTTATATTTCAATAACTTATTCACTAATCATGAGTTTTAAAAAAGTTTTTTACCGATAAATAAATTATGTTCTGTTGTGATATTGAAGTGTTTTTGATTAAATTTCAACGTATTCTATATTTATAATAATTATTTGATTTACTTTGAATTGGCTTAAAATGAATCACTAATTCATTATCTCAATTATCAGATCCGAGTGAATGAAAGCTTACAAAGTTTGCATTCAATTTTGAAGGTTTTGATGAAATCATTGCTATTAAACTATTTGGATTAAATTCACTCAAAGCTATTTTCTTGCATTCAAATGAGAGAACACTTACTCATTATAACACAATTTTGGCAAACATTCCGCTGAATGTCATTGATCTGACTTTTGCAGTGCATTTATCACAGAATAATATCACACAATTAAACTCTTTATTCAGTGGAAACTGAAAAAATCTCAAGAAGTTGCGTATTGTATGTGAAGATGACTTCAATGGAAATTAATTATTAAAAATCATTTGCAAAAATTGATCTTAACTCGAAAAGTTAAGAATGAAATGTAATGAATTCATCGTATATTTAAAGCCTTGGATTAAACATTTCAAACATTTTATTTTTCGTAAGATTTCGAT
>JAQFXV010002396.1:0-10488 GCA_034694065.1 Camisia spinifer
AGAGCTGAGGCATTGGGTATCAAATTAGAAATTTTTGATGGCAGTAAAGAAGTTTTCGATGGAATCAAAGAAATCGGGAAGAGCTATGATTTGTCTAAATATTGTGGTATTTTAGTTCATTATCCGGACACTAATGGAAATGTTGATAATTTGACATCAATTGTTGAGCAATCGAGAGAAAAGGGTTGTATTGTTATCGCAGCAACAGATTTATTAGCGTTAACTATGGTTAGGCCTCCCGGAGAATACGGCCCGGGATGTGATATAGCTATTGGAACAGCTCAACGATTTGGTATACCATTAAACTATGGCGGACCGCACGCAGCCTTCTTGGCGTGTCGTAATTATCTCACACGAATCATTCCGGGAAGAGTTGTTGGACTCACTAAAGACGCTCAGGGAAACCAAGCATTAAGACTTGCTCTACAAACTCGAGAACAGCATATTAGAAGAGATAAGGCCACTTCTAATATATGTACTGCTCAGGCATTATTGGCTAATATGAGTGCAATGTATGCCATATATCACGGACCAAAAGGATTGAAAGATATCGCACAAAGTATTCATGAAAAAACTTTATATTTAGCCTCAAAAATTGGTGAGAATGAAGAAAATCAAGTTGTCACTTATTTGCCATTCGATACACTCAAAATTGAAGTCAAAGTTCAAAAATTAATACGAGCCAGAGCTGAATCTCAGCGAATCAATTTGCGATACTATACCGATGGAAAACATGTTGGCATCTCATTAGACGAAACGGTCACTAACAGTGATTTAATAGATTTAATTTGGGTTTTTGATGGACAAAGAGAAGTGAGTATTGAAACTAAATTTGTTTCACAATTATTTTAATTATAAATTCAATGTTTAAAAGGAGGGAGAAATCAACTTTTCAGACGATTTGCTTGAAAATGGTATTCAATCGTCTTCATTGGCCAGAAAATCAGATTTTTTAACTCATCCTCTATTTAATACATATCACAGTGAAACCAAACTTGTGAGATATATGAAAAGGTTGGAAAATAAAGACCTTTCATTAGTTCATTCGATGATTCCATTGGTATGTTATTTAAGTGGAAAAATCCATTCACAGTATTTTAATCTTAACTATTTTCAGGGCTCGTGTACTATGAAACTGAACGGAACAACTGAAATGATACCGTCTTCGTGGCCTCAGTTCGCTTCTCTCCATCCCTTTCAACCTCCCTCTCAGACAATGGGTTATCAATTAATGATAAATGAACTCGAAAGCGATTTGTGTGAACTGACCGGTTATGATAACGTTTCATTTCAACCTAATTCTGGAGCACAAGGAGAATATGCGGGACTCAGAGTTATCAGAGCTTATCTCGAATCAAAAAACGAGGGACACAGAAATGTTAGCGAACCAGCACTAACTTATTTAATTGAACACAAGATTTAGGGATAAAAATAATAATTTTAATAATTTTCTTATTGATATAATAGGTTTGTTTGATCCCAGTGTCAGCCCATGGCACTAATCCTGCGAGTGCTCATATGGCAGGATTGAGAGTCGAACCAATTATGGTTCAAAAAGATGGCAGTATTGATAAAAACAGCTTAAAAGATAAAGTAATTCAATCAACCTTTTAAAATCAATTGCTTCTCAAATTTATTATAATTTAATTTGAGGCTTAATATGCTTTAAATTTCTCTCTTAAAGCTTAACCAATACTCAAACAAAATCGCATGTCTTATGATAACATATCCTTCAACTTTTGGTGTATTTGATGAAGACATTTCCGAAATCTGTGATTTAGTTCATTCTTGTGGATCAGCTCAAGTCTATTTAGATGGCGCTAATATGAACGCACAGGTGGGACTCTGCCGGCCAGGTATAGCTCTTTTTCATTGATAAGTGACTAGAATTGAAACCGATTCTCCATATTTAGGAGATTATGGAAGCGATGTCTCACATTTGAATCTTCATAAAACCTTTTGCATACCTCACGGCGGAGGAGGGCCTGGAATGGGACCGATCGCTGTCAAAAAACACTGTATTCATCTATAAATTCTGGATTATTTTTGCAAAAATAAATTTATTATTAACTTTCTTATAGTGTCACCTTTTTTACCGACACATCCGGTTGGTTCTGATAATATGACAAGATTTCCACTAAGGTTTCTATCTTTTAAAAATTTTTTAATTGTTATAATTTATGTAAATTTCAATTTATATTAGTTTTGGGACCGTTTCGGCCGCGCCCTGGGGTTCAGCTGCGATATTACCTATTAGTTGGGCTTATATTAAATTAATGGGTGGAAAAGGATTGAGACACGCGTCGGAAATAGCAATACTAAATGCTAATTATATGGCTGAAAAATTAAAAGATTCTTATAAAGTATTGTACAGAGGAGTCAATAACACTGTTGCGCATGAATTCATATTAGATATAAGAGATTTCAAAAAGACATCTAATGTTGAGGCGATGGATATTGCAAAACGTTTACAAGACTATGGTTTTCACGCGCCAACCGTTTCATTTCCAGTCGGAAATACTTTAATGATAGAGCCGACAGAATCAGAAGATAAGCAAGAGATGGATCGCTTTTGTGACGCTATGTTCAGAATTAGACAAGAAATAACTGACATTGAAAATGGAAAATTGGATAAAGTATTAAATCCTTTGAAAGTAAGATAAATAAATAATCGGAAATTTAATGAACTTAAAATAATGCTATTTATTTAGTGTTCACCACATACACAAAGAATAGTTTGTTCATCTGATTGGAATCGTCCTTATTCTAGAGAATTGGCCGCATTTCCAGCTGTAAGTCTTTAATCGATGTCATTTCTGTCGGGTTCAGTTTTATTGAAAACGCTAAAAATTGTTGAGCGAATTTCAATAAAATTTCCATTAAATCTGAAAGTTAGCGAAAATTAAAAAATATGATATTCAATAATTTTTGCAAACGGGCCTCATAAGGGGTCTAAAATAATGATTTTTAAAACAATTAATGTTAAATTATGTTAAATATTACATTTATTATAACGTGTTTCAGTGGCGCAGACGAAGAACATTCGACTTTGGATCCAGTGTTTTGGGTTTCGAATCTTTTGTTCCACTAACTTTTTCCAATACCCATAATATTATATATTTTGATTCAATTTTACAGTTTGAAAGTTTGCTTTTAAATTAAATGCAGAAAAATTTTGAATTTCACATTAACATTAATTGTTTTAAAAATCATTATTTTAGACCCCTTATGAGCCCGTTTGCAAAAATTATTGAATATCATATTTTTTAATTTTCGCTAACTTTCAGATTTAATGGAAATTTTATTGAAATTCGCTCAACAAATGAGACCAATCCATTGTTAGAATGGATGAAAACCATTAATTTAATGCAATGCACGAAACCTTATAAATGATTCTGAACTTCCAGTTAAACAATAAATAAATGATTGTATTTTCAATAATAGTTCATAAAATACCATCATATAATATCAAATGAAACTAAAAATAAAATCATTGGTCAAATGATTGCAATAAATCGCAATAAAAATCGAGAATTTTTTGTCGAACTTTTTGTGAAATAAATAGAAACTTTGGCATTTGATAATAAGCATCTTATATTTATTTATAGTCATACCTGTCAATTGCTACACAGCATAGATGAAGAATACTTGCTGTACAGCACATAACATCACAAGAAATCCAAAAGTGACACGCAATAGTCCCCCACGGCCAGTAGCGTATGAAGTCATATATTATAGTAAATGGCATTACCAAACAGGCAACCGTTATATCACTGAATGCCAGGCTTAATAAATGAAAAATCAAAAATATTATCCTATGAATAATTTCGACAAATTTTCTCAATTCTTTTGATTTATGGTAAGACTCATAATAAATTCAAAAGCTTTGCTGAGTTTACAAAAAATATAATTCATTTCATACCTCGCGAGTAAAATATTTGTTACAGTTCTCATTCGATGAAATCGTGAGACGACAACTATTACTAAAATATTTCCAACAAGAGTTGTCAGTATTATTGCAACGCAAATAAAAGCTCCAAAAGAGCGAAACAAAATTTCTTGTATTGAAATTTTTTCTAGTAAATGGTCATTTGAAAAAACATTTTGCCACCAACTTTGATACTGTTTTATATTTTCAGTTTGTAACTTAGGCTCTATTTTATTATAAGTTGAACTAATATTTTGAGCATAAACTTGAATATTCATCGCAACGTTTAAAAAGATGGATTGCATTTCACGTATATCAATGTCAATCTCTGATGGATAAGTTTTGAAATTCATTGTTTTCATTCTAAAGATCTCGAATGAAGAATTGTTTCAAGACTTAAAACAGATAAAACAAATGCCACTTTCATCTAATACCCGCATCGTTGAACACTTAGACCAAAATTTTATAAGTAGAGTGTTTTGTAATTCACTCAAGTATTATCTTTCGAAAATTTTTTCACTCGCAAAAGAGCGCACCTTTCAGTACGTCAATGAAAATACAACTGAAGATAGTGTTCAAAAGCACATTCTCTCGAATAGCGGATCTTCAGATATATACTACACAATCCTCAATTCGACTCCAATGCAGTTTGTTTATTAAGTGATACAATGACTGCGCATTCAATACTAGACTAAAAGTTTCAACGAATTAGTTGTGTTCAACTCAAAAACATTTATCAATACTTTTTCTATTAAGATGTGATTTTTTGAATAGAAAAGTTATTTTTATGAATTGAAGGCAAAATCAGTGTTTTATAACCAAACCAGAACATTGTATATACGTTAAAGTAATGCAATTCGTCTTATTATTAGTTACGATTAAGAGTTATTATTGTTGATCCGGTCATAAGACTTAGATTTGTTCAGTATTAATATAATTTTTCTTATAAGCATTATTAATAAGTCGATATAATGCACATTTTATGATAATGATTGGCATAAATAGTCAGAAACTGTACCCAAACAATTACCAATTTAATCAAGAATTTGAGTACAGGTAAATTTAATTTAATAGTTAAAGCAGATTTTCTTGACGTAATTGAACCAGTACATCAAACATTCACATAACATGTTATTCAAAGTTATTATCATTAATGCCGTAAACGATTAATTCAAATATTATGCATGGCTTCAAATTTATAAACCTCTACATCGAAAACAAATTCAAATTACTCTTAGGAAAGAAAAAAGAATCAAATTATCAGGAAATTTAATATGAAAATCCGGATTAGATTCTCTTCAAAAGAACATTACTTCTGACTCATTTATTGAGTTATTTTTGCTATACTATTAAAATGATATTGAAATGAAGATTAGAGGCTTAAACTGATCCAAAAGAAATAATGGAAAACAGTATCTAATTTTTTGAATTGAAGTTAAGGAATGAATGGTTTTCAACTTTGTCTTCATCTTTAACGCATCGTTTATCAAAAACAATGGCTTAGCTTTCATATCATTTGACCAAAAATCCAAGTGTCTTATTTTCTGAGTTTTAAATAATTATTATGTGCATTAAACTGTAAACAAGTTTATTCCTTTATATAATTCATTTTTATTATTCTTCAGCCTTTCAAAGCAAAAACAAAATGTCTTTCCTGTTTGCGTGAAATGTTGTGCAGAAAAACTCAACACTAAGTCAAGTGAGTTCTGTAATTGAGGGGAAAATCATTTGCATTCTGTTAAATGATTGAACAAAACTCAATACATTTTTACAGCTGAAATCATTAAAGGAAATTAAACTAAAGGTAAACGGAAATAAACAACGTAGCAATTCATTCATATTTTTAGCATCAATCGATATATATGTCAACTTTTTTTTTATCAATTAAACCAAACTAAATTATGATCACAATTTCTTTAACATCGAAAAGTGAAGTATCTCAAAAATTGTGGAATATTTTGTAACTAACATATTATCAGCCTTTCAAACCAAGTGCATAATAGAAATTATTGTTAAATGAAACAAATCTCTCATTCATCGTTATATCTTTTTTATATTTACAGTATATGTGTGTTGGGATTAGTGTTTTTCATCAGTTCGAAAACCCTGAGCTTGATCTGAGCTGAATCAGAAAGCCTGGGCTGTGAGCTAAGCTGATGGTTAATTATCGTCAATTGAGCTTTAGCTGAGCTCAATGGAAGTCTACCTGAGCTGAGCTTGAGCCTAAGCTGAACATAGAAAAATTTTTAAAAATCATGAAATAACGAATAAATTTCCAAATGAATATATTAATGATCATTGAGAAAAAATTCACTAATTAAAAAGTTTTTTTTGTATTACTATAAGGAAGTTAACAAACATTAGTAAAAAGCGCAGAAACCTATTAGTCTAAGACACAAATTCAACACATTATTCAAAATACAAACAAAAATTTTAAATTAGTGAATTTTTTCTCAATAATCATTATATGAGATGTATTATTTAGAGTGAAAATAATTGTTTAACAGAAGCAATATTTCAATAATGGAATTAAGTATTCTTATAACTTAGAGTATTTTTATTTGAATTTTAGACAAAAACTAGAAAGAGAATTGCTCGCATACGCGAGCAAAAAATAAAGCCCGTTAAAGTTTAGGCCTATCCATAAATTGCGTCTTCAAAATTTTTCACGTAATTTATGGAAATGACATAGCTCTGACCGCCACTCAGGTCATACTGGTTTTAATGATACCGGTCTCATGTCTGTATAATGTCCAGGAGCCGAGTCTATAGCCGAGACAGAGAAATTTTGAATATTAGTATATAGATGTTTCATTCAACAGTGTTTTAAACTCAGCTCAGTCCGAATTATTTGAGCTGAGCTGACCCGTGTGACGAACACTAGTTGGGATATTTCATGTGCTAACTTATATCCATTGAATCTTCAAATTCGAAAAATGAAATTATTTATATGAATAGATGAAGTGATGAGATCAATGGTTGGAAAATGAATTTGTTTGAATTCAAGAACTAGTTTTAAATCAAAAGAATTGATTAACCTCGCTTTTCATAAGAAAAAAACATTATCTTGAGGCAAATTTGACAGAAGTTAATCATTATTCAATATGTGTATACAAATAATATCGAATTGTTAAACACCGAATATAACCTGAAAAACGCAAGCATGCAAAGCTGTCCATTACCAGCTTATTTCCACAAATAAATCGATTAATGTTTTGAAGTTTTGCTCAATTTGTAAAATAAATATGATTTTACGCTATCTTCACGGATTATCAACATATTTACTATGCTTTCTAAAGAGTACTTCATGTCCTCATTATTCATAACTTCACTATTAATGTATATACAAAAGTACATTTGTGCTCCGTATGCACAATATCTCTGTAAACGCTATTAAAAACGAAATTTTTAAATGCATTTACTGAATATTTAGATTTTAATTAAATTTAGAATCCATTCAAAAGATGAATTAAACTCAAAATCTGATTAAAGTTGTATAATTTTGTAGTAAATATTGAACTAAGGATTTCAAACATAAGGACAACCAAAATATAATCTTATTTTAAACATATTTTTATAGAACCAACAAAATAATTGAGAAAATTTTTCAACTGAAGATTATTCTATAAATAAAATTGGATCAAAAATGCAAAGACTATAAAATAAATCTGTACTTATTCATACATAGCTTGATGAACAGCTCCGCTGAAGTTAATAAATTGAAATTCCAAAATTTGAAAGCAAATCACACACCATTAATGAGAAAATATTTGTGTTGAAAAATAACTTTTTAATTTTATCCCTAATTTCATTATGTTAATCATAGCTCTTATTATGCTATAAATATAACATAAAGATACTGCACAATATAGCAGCTTATTTAGTATTACATTCATTTAGGACTTAAAATTCAGTGATTTAGTACAGACTCATTACTGTAAGAGTAAAATTTTTTAACGATTTTAGCAGAGCTTGAATACCAAATCAAACAATTAAAATTTGGAAATCTTCAACTAATTAAGTTGGAAAACTATAAAAAATAACAGTCATTATTTGAAAGTATCATAAGTTGTTTAATTTTTCACTTGAACAAACATTCCAAAAAAGTTTAATGCGATTTCATAAGCAGACCGTTTACGTGAAAGCTCAGTAAACTTGAATAAACAATTATTGTGATTAATTTTAATTTGTTCATTCAATAAAAATTCAATTATTTCGAAATGAAGGGAAATGATTATTTTCATCCTTTTTGCGGTCAATTAGTTTCGAAGTATTTCAAAGAAGGCTTTGCACAACAATTCACTCAATTTGTTAAAGTAAATGATGATTAGATCGTGAAAAGAATTTTAGACAAGAGTATTGTCTTAAATGTGTTCTGTTGAAAAATGGTATCGAATTTTTTGTAATCATATAAAATGACATCGTTTTTCGTTATTATTATTATCTTTTAGGAATTTAGTAGCTTTTCTAAAACAAATAACTCCGATTTTGGAGCAATATTTTTATCTTATAAGTTATAAGTCTGTGAAGCGAATAGAAAGTTTTGCCGTCAACAATAAATTGCATAAAACTTACGTTTTGAAAAGATCTCATTTTAGTCTGTATTTGTTTAACTTTACAAAATATATAATAATACTTTTTGTTAGCGTAAATGTGAACAATTTAATAAGTTTTCAGCTTATACTATGATATCCAGAATCATATAAGTGAATATTTTTCGAATTTAAACGAAGATCGAAATTTTTACGAGACAAATAAGTGATTTTTGAATAACAAATCTTATAACTATATAGTTTTCAAAGCATCAGAATTTAAAGATTTGTTTTTTATTAAATTTTGAAAATAGAATGAATGAACGGGTATTTGAAACAGAATTGATACATTGTCTTTAGTCATCAGATACAGAGTAAACATTATAACAGTTGATAAAAATTTTACTGTAAAATACAACATAATAATGTTTTGATATGATAAGAAAATTTCAAATAAAAATAATCAAATATTAAATAGAAATTATCAAACATTTACAACAATTCAAACTAAAAGAAACATTACATAAAATAAAGCAGAAACAGATAAATGTAAGCTTTTCAATAGCTTTTTTATTAAGTAAACATCATTAAAATAACTCAAAGCTAACTCGTTAGACGATTTCTCACTTGCCATTAGTGCGTGGGTTAAAAGATACATAACAATCAAATAAAAGTCATATCTATGACACCTGTGCTATGAATCATGTCATTTAAGTTATTATTTGAAATTAAAGCCTTCAGGAAAGTTATTCTATTGTATGTCCCATAAGTAACACCTACTAAGGAAAAACTCTAAATAATATTACTGATAAAATAATATTATTATCATAACCACCATTTTCGGGAGACAAAAACAGACAAAATCTGGAAAACAAACTTTTTTGGAAAAATATTAAAAATATGATTATAATTAAAAATGACTTTATATTGAGAATTTATTTCAGAATTAACTCCAAAATTCAGAGAAAATTATTGAAAATACAATAAACTTTTCAATTTTATTCGCAAAAAATTATACAGTTCAGTTATATTCATATCTTGAAAGTTTTTCATTTTATACTCACAACTGGTTCAAATTATAAGAACCAGTCAAAAGAGTTTTAAAGTAAATTTCAACATCAATTTCACCAGAATACTCAACAAATTATAGACCTGCGATGCTTTCCTTCAATTTTTAAGCATGAAGATTATATTAATGTGAGTTTAGGAAAACTTGTTTTTGCTCAAAAATTCGGGAATACTCAGAAAAAGTGATAAAATCTGGAAAACTAGAAGTTAACTCAAAATTCGAGATTCTCAGGAGCTTCAGATTTGCATAATGTTGACATAATTCAGTAATGATATTATACTTCATTTTTAATGATTCGGAATTTTGCAAAATTCGGTGTACTCTAAAAACTCACGTCTCTAATTATTATTATGATTTACTTACAGGATATTGAACTAAATAGTGGAAATTATCATGCTATTTATTGAATCTTAAGCTCTTAAAAGATGACTTTACAAATTAGTAATTTTTGCGAATGCTTTATACTTAATTGTAGATATAATTTAAATGCATTTCAAACAATTTAAAGTTCAAATAATCTTTTAGTTAATAAGTTTTCCGAATAAATAACAATACAGACTTATCAATATTTGCTTTTTAAAGTTTTTATATGAGAGTTGTTTTTAAACTAACGTTAATTAAAATGCTAAGTTATTATTGATATTAAGTTAATTAAATGTATTGAATGTTTGTAATTCAAAAATCATAAGCGTTCAGTAGTTTTTTCACAAAAAGTTTCAAATTCGGCCAATGAATAAAAGAAAGGAAAACCTGTAAAATAAACCTTAATTCTTATTGATTTCAATTCTCTAAAGTCTGCTAAAAAAACCTGTAATGATAAGTAATCATTAATTAAGTTCTTTTTCGAAACAAATGAGTATCTGAGGCCAGAAACTAAATGTAAAAATAATGTCTAACTCTGTCTTTTTGTGGGCTCTCTATACAGATGTAAATGCATCGAAAGGGTATCAAATCTTTAT
>JAQFXV010002397.1:0-10485 GCA_034694065.1 Camisia spinifer
TATTCAAAACTGAGTGAAGCCGACCAATCAAATGGCTCAAAAAGGCTTCCTATGAGTATTTTAATATCTTCCTCACTATAGTCTGCATTAAATAACAGTCTTAGAAATAGATGATTAATATAAGTAAATTCATATTTCATGCAGTTTTAGAACCCGCGTAAGGCTATATGCATTATAAAGTTGCTTACCTTGAAGTTTATTCATAAAACAGTTTCATTTTTCATTCTTTCTAAAGCTCATTATTTCATAATTCAACTTTCATTAGCGATTATCAAAAGAATACATCATTAGAAAAAACAATTTTAAAGTTTAAAAAAATGTCCGAAACTAAGGAAGTGATTGAAAAAATAAGAAATAGTTTTTTGACTGATGTTGAAAAAAGTCCTGATCTATACCATAAGGATGACATAGAACGGGTCCGAACTAATGACTGGTGGATCGAACGGTTTATTTTGGTCACTAAGACAGAAGACGCGGCTTTGAAAGCTCTGATCAAAGCAATGAAATGGAGAAAATCATATGGAGTCAACGATTTCAATGATGAATACTTTCCAGAAGAAATCTACAAAATAGGTTTCTTAACCAGATTTTGTAAAGACAAAGAGGGACGAGAAATAGTTTGGACGGTTGGCAAAGCTTATCATAAGTCAGCAGAATTGGGAACTTTATTAAGACAGTTCACTGTCTATCAGTACGAGAAATTAGATAGTCAAACATCACATCAAGGATGGGCTGTTATTTCTGACCCGACTGGTATGGGATTGTCTAATGTTGAACTGGACTATAATTATTTCATGATTGAAGTCATTCAATGCTATTATCCGCGTGGACTCAAATACATGTTAGTCATCGACTTGCCGTGGATTCTAAACGCCACCACTAAGTTGTTGTTGGCTTTCATGGCAGAAGAATTGAGAAATTCTATCAAATTCATCAAAAAAGATGAGCTCATTAATTATTTGGATATTGACTCTATTCCTGTCCATTTGAAAGGTAATTATAGTCAAGATTTGATTACAATTCCTCAAGGAGTCAAACCTATAGACCAATTATCTCACACTCTATTCACAAGCGATCAAATCAAGAAAATTTATTCAACTTTCAAATCAGAGTTGAAATAAAAATTGTTTTTTATTTATTTATTAATTGTTTTAAGCTCTTAAGCGTAATCAGACTTATTCTTAATAATATGTACTTTAATATAACCCTATAATTGGTCCTAAAATAAATCCAAAAATTTTTCTAATATTCTTTATATTTGTATAACTACTAATTTTCTAAACTTCTTTGTAATTTTGGTGTTTCATAAGTTTAAAACCATATTTCTTTCATAAGATTTTTACAGCGCGCAGCAAAATATATTGTTAAAAATAAAATTTCCACTCAAAAACACTACGAACTTCTTCATCATGAAGTCATCTCCCATTATACTTGACATCTCTGGATGAACCACTTAATCTAATGCAAAGTGCATCAAATTAATAACAAACAAACTATTTTAACACTCATTAAATTTTTTTCTCTCATTAATTTATTTACTGATCGAAAATGACATCTAAATTTAATTGATACGAAAACAAAAGCAGCTTTCTCATACTGTACCTTTTAATGGAGAAGTTAATGAGAGAAAAAAATTTAATGAGTGTTAAAATAGTTTGTTTGTTATTAATTTGATGCACTTTGCATTAGATTAAGTGGTTCATCCAGAGATGTCAAGTATAATGGGAGATGACTTCATGATGAAGAAGTTCGTAGTGTTTTTGAGTGGAAATTTTATTTTTATATGGACATTCAAATTTTTAGTTTTTTGAGTCAATATTCTATTTTCAACAATTTAATTTTTTGCGTGCGCTGTAAAAATCATATGAGAGAAATGTATTTTCAAACTTGTCAAACACCAAAACTATGTTTAATCTTTTATGTATTTTTTTCCAATTTTTCCAAATTGTACGTAATTTACAAATTCAATGCATCGATATTTGATGCCTATTATACTGTATTATTAAAATTTCATTTCATTATCTTTATAACTTTCATAATTATTCAACAAAAACGAAGTGATCTTAAACCTTTGGAACAAAGTTATTAAAAAATAGTTAAATATAAAAAAAATTAATAAAATAAAAGAACTTTTCTAAAAATCGCTTCGTTTGGTTAAAAATAATTATAATGAAAACAAATTACATAAATTAAATTAATTAAAATTCTTATACAAATCACAACAAATTAGGTATCGATACTTAGCTTATAGAAAATAATCTTTAGATTGAAAAAACTTAAGTTTATTTCAATTGATTTTGACTAAAGAAGAAATAAAACAATATTTAGACACTAGAGTTCACTAATAGTACTAAACGTGAGACCAAAACAGCGCAAATGGGGTTCAAAAATGACAGAGTTTTTAAAATGAAATAAAAATTTAAATAATAAATAATAACAACAATTCGTAAACAAACAAATCGGAACCAAAACCGACATTAATTTAAATTAAATTAAATAAAGAAATAATCTATAAATAAATTAAAACTTAATATTTATAATTAAATTATTAATTAAATTAAAAATAAAGAGTAAGTAAAACAAAACGGTAATGAAAATTGAAAATAATTAAAAATTTGATTATTAAATGAATAAAATGTAAAAACAATATTACAGGCAATCAATCGATAAGAAATGCCACCAAAAGTCGTACACAACTATTCAGTGGGAGATCTGGTGTTCGCAAAAGTCAAAGGCTATCCTCCATGGCCTGCACGGGTCTGTATTTTATTAAATTGTCTTATTTTTTATTACTTTTATTCGATTTAACCATTACTTTTGTCGACCGAATGGTCACTAATTTGATGAATAGTTGTTATTTAACTGACTATTAATAAGATATAATTGATTTGAAATAAGTTAATAATAAATATATAAATAAATAGATCGAAAGCGATCCTCCAATTGGTTATAAAGCCGGTCCCGGAAGATATCCAGTATTCTTCTTCGGCACGTATGAATCGTAAGTTACCATTAAATCTATTTTTACTATCAATTTATGTGATCTATAAAATGGTTCTCAAGTTTTCATTGAAAATCATTTAATGCTTTATATAATAAATGCAATAAAAGGTCACAAATAATAAGTTAAATGAATAGAACCGACAAATTATTTTTGAAGTTAATTAAAATACTTTTTGTGCGATTGATTCAAACAATTATTATAATTATCATTTAATACTCAATACTATAACAGAGCAGTCGTGAGTTCAAGAGATCTGTTCCCATACATACAGTATAAACATAAGTTTGGAACTGAACGTAAGGTAAAGAACTTTAATGAAGGTCTTTGGGAAATAGAAAACTCACCAGAGCTTAAAGTAAGTGTTGAAGTCGTTACCGAAAAGACAGAACAAGAGCCTAAACAAACTGCAGACCAATCGGAGAAAGACATCGAAGAACAAGAACCCAAAGAATTAGAAGTTAATGATTCGGTTAAAACCTCTGATTCGACTTCAATTGAAGCCAAAATCAATTCGCCTGAGCTTTCGAATGGTGAAGAAATTGATAAAAATGAAAAAGAAGATGATGTAAAACCTGATGATAATGATAGTGATGATGAAGAAGAGAGAAAAC
The DNA here is from genome assembly GCA_034694065.1 of Camisia spinifer. Lineage (NCBI taxonomy): Eukaryota > Metazoa > Arthropoda > Arachnida > Sarcoptiformes > Camisiidae > Camisia > Camisia spinifer. The sequence continues at coordinate 3,616 of JAQFXV010002397.1, forward strand.
TAATTATTGACGACGAAGTTGTGGCCAATAGTAAGAAAAGGAAAAGAGAGTCTTCCACTAAAAAGAAAGTGAAAAATGGAGGAAATGCTAGCAGTAGTAGTAATAAGAAAAAGAGTACCGGAAATGGAAGACAGACGAAGAGAAAACGATTAGTTCTCGAGGATAGCAGTGATTCTGATCACGAAAAGATGGCTATCGATGATAGCGTTGACGAAAAGGCAATTGAGTCTAAAGATGATGTTAAAGATAAAGATAATTCTAATGTTTCGGATGAAGAAGAAGATGAAGTCGTGGTTAAGACTAAGAAACGTAAAAGAGTTTCACAATTAGATAAAAAAGATAAGAAAAGAAAGAAAGAAAAAGACAGTAAAAAAGGGAAACATAAAGAAAAAGATAATGAATTGAATGCCAGTCAAAAAGAGGATCCGGAAATGGTTGAAAAATTGAAGCAAAAATTACAAGAAAAAGATAAGGAGAAAGAGATTCAACAGAAATTACTTGAGAAGGAAAAAGAAAAAGAGAGACGAAAACAGGAGAAGAAAGAACAGAAACGTAAAGAAAAATTGGAAAAAACAAAACCACCGCAACCTTTGGGTGAAGTTTTAAAAAATATTGATTCAGAGATTAAAGATTCGTTATCTAAAGACAATGCAAATATCGATCGATGTCTCGATGCTATGGAGAGACTGAAGACAATACAAGTGACACCAAATTGTTTACAAACTTATGGATCAGAGCTTAAGGATTTGATTTTGACTTTGAAAAAGTGTCGTAAATATAAAACTGATGAAAGAGTGCGACAAAAATCGGATCATTTGTATCACAAATTTAAGGAATATTTTTATACAGACGTGAGTTTCAGTTCATTCTATACTTTGATTCTTAGGTATGATTAATATTTTTTTATCGGTTTGTTCTAAACAGTCATCATCTGAAGTGAACGATTCATTATCATTGAACCCAATCAGTGCTCAGTCTTCTAACTTATCTTCAACCGAAACAATAGAACCAAAAGCAGAACAAGAATCCAATGAATCCCAAGATGTTGTCAAAACAGAAACTAAAAACACGCAAAACACCAATGAATTAAAGAAAGAGTTATCTGAAACTGTGGAACCATTGACCGAATCAACTGATACTCATTTATCTTCCACTCACACCACAGACACTGATATACCTAAAGAAATTCAAACACTTGATGACAATAATTCTAAACAAGAGAATGACATCAAAATCACAAAAACAGTAACAGAAGTTAAAGAGACGTCACCTGAGAAACAAACACCTCTTGAGGCGAATTCAGAGGAGAAACAGCTTCTGACCTCACAAACAGTCGTTCAAATAGAAGAATTGCATAAACAGAATGGGGTTGAGTTGAAAGAAGAGGTTTTGACAAAAACTGCTATTCAAGAAGGTATTGATGTCACGAATGCCACTTAAATGCTTATAATTATATTAAATTAACTTTAAGTTAATCAATAAGTTTTTTATATAATCATAATTCTAAATAAGAGAATAAAATGGTTTTATAGATTCATTAAAAGCGTTTTCCATTGATTATTAAACTGTAATTTCATGTTATTTTGTAATTTTGATTCTTGAACTCAAATCTATTATCTATTTATAACGATTAGATATATTTAAGCTCATTATCAAAGTCTATAACTGAGGGAATTTCGATATTATTCATAACTCAATTGTTTCTATTTTTCATTTTTTCATTTATGTCTTCGAATCAAATATTTTGAGTTATTTTTTCTGAGTTTTAAAAATTCATAATTAAAAATATATTACACTTTCAAAAAAAAGTCCATTTATTTATTATTCTTTTTATAGTAAAACATCAAACATCAGAAAATAGAAAGAGTGAAGAATCCATTATAAGTGGCAAAAGATGTTTAATTATGTGAGAGAAAAGACAAACTATTGTTTTGTTTAGTTTTTTGATGGATTTCAACGTCACTGACGTCTCAATAACTTTATGCCAACTTTTTTTCATAACATAGAGTTTTCTCTCCAACGAATTTAATATAAATATTGAACAGAAGGAGAAAAATATGTTTTAATTTGAAGCATAATTTTCATTATTTGAGGTCATATTTTGTTAAACAAATGCAATATTTTCTAGAACTTGAATGAAAAACATTAGTGTCTATCATTTCATCTAAAATACCTGTACTTTTTATAATGTATTTTTATGTATTGTCATTGAGGACAACTTGTTTTGAGCTAAACTTGATATATCGGGTATTCACTTATCAAAGTTTTAGCAAAAAATAGCTTTATATACAATATATTTTGATTGATATACACTTTACTCATTCTAAACGATATCCATTTTGTATTAGTTTTCAAATACTCAGTTTTAATTATCAAATACTTTTATATAATTAAATCTTAACTTAAATTCAAATTTTCAGAAGTCATTACATTCCAAAAGAATTAATAATTCATCTCTTGATTAAGAAATAGTAGCATTGCTTGAAATTTATAACTTATAAACTAGTTATGAGTCGTTATTATTACTCAATGATCTCAATATGAATAAAATCCCATGAATTTATTGCTCAATCGTTTGGTAAGAGATCTATAGATTTCAAGTGCAAAGACATTATATAAAAGCTTAAAAGCATTAAATATTTTATCTTTATTTCTATTGGTTATGTTATGTCAATGTTATAGATAAGAGTCTGTATAAAAGAGAGAAAACTTGTATAATCAGTATTAACCTACAATTCTAGAAAAATAGAAACTCAAACTCATGATTCGAGTCTTACTTTGAACTGAAACACAAATAAATAGAGAGTTGAATCACCAGTATATATATATTTTATTAATCAATGGTATATATAATATAATAATAAAAAACATAATATGCATCAAACAGGAGAAAAAACTACATTTTGACGATTTATAGCAAAAAACTTATACCACAATTTGTTAAAATTGATGAGCAGTTAAAAGAATTATAATTAAATTCAACAGAAAAATATTAGACAAAAAATAAAGTCCTGTTAATCTAATATAACTTATTTTCGCTTTAATTTATAATAATGTTAATAATGCTCAGAAAAAAGTTATTTGTAAACGAGTTTTATTTTAAACTTCTAATTACTTGAATTGATTATAAAAATAATTTCGAATTCGAGCAGATATTAAGATAAAACGTTTTAATGATTAAGTTCTACCTCTTCTTAACCGATGAAATTATCATTCAGAGCCTTCAGATTCTAATTTAAATACAGATAAAAAGGTTAGAAATCACAATTATTATTAATAGTAGTCATAATTGAATACCTTCTTCAGCATTTTGAAGCCATTCCACAAATTTCTTCATCTGCTCGAGAAAGTGTCCTTTTCCACGGGATGAATGATCTTTTGTATACCATTTGAGGATAACATCTTCGCTGATGACATCAGCTATAAAAAAAACATAAAATATTTAAATAACTATTATTTGAAATAAGTTAAAATAATAGATAATTTATAACTCAAAAAATATTAGAGAAAATAATGAGTATTTCTATAAACGATTCGTTGACTTACTTTTGTAAAAGAGAACAACGATTTTCTGGAAAACTTTCAAGAAGTTCATGTTCTCATAACAGTATTCTTGAATGCGTATGAGTAATGCCAACTCTCCTTTTGGAGTTTTTGTGAATTCAGCAAATAATGAAGTGTAACCGCGAAGATGTTTGAGAGCTTGTTCGGCAACTAATTCTTCTTTTTTATTCCATTCAATGGCAGCCATAAGTGTATTCCATAGCAAAACAGTGACTTCTGATTCAGTCAAAGAATATTTAGCGACTGAATCTTTAACCAAAGCAATCAATTCCTTTACGGCCGCGTTTTCATGAACCAAATTCGATAATTGAGACTGAAGTTCCTTTTTGACAGATGAGCCCAACTGTGCCTTTTGGTACTCAACCAATTGAGTGAGACCTGCATTGAGAAAAGTTACTGTCAGAGTCTCTTGAGTGCGCTTTGATGTCGGGTAAAAGTCCTATTATATTAAAGTAATAAATCATTTAAAGATTGTTAAATCAATTCTTCTATTTATAAGTCAATTACCAACAACTTTGAGTCCAGATTCGATTTTCTTAAGGCTGTCCACACAGTGGTGGCATCTTTTTCGCTCTGCCAGACCTTCAATACATTAACCAAGAAATCACTCGCAATTCCATCCTTAATAAGATGGTCTTGAAGTGTGGCGTTTAGTATATGTGTAGGTATTTGTCCGCCAGATATTAATATAGCGCAGAGTTTAGCCAACTTTTCTCTCTCTTCAGTTGTGAACGCTTTTAGAAATACAATTATCTTATTTAAGTCTTCTTCCAAACTCTTCTCCAAATACTTATAACGACGAATGAGTTTAGTAATGACCTGAGCGTAGGCGCGAATCGTCTCTTCGTCACCGTTTGAACCGAATACAGATGTGTCAGTTCGCGATTCTTTAAGCTTATCGGCGTCTATAATAACAGACCCGCCGGGAGCTAATAGTCCACCAGCTATTAGGATATCGAATAATGATTCTCCGTATCGACGATAGTCTAGTTTATTGCCTGAAGTGTCCAAAAACTTAGATAAGAGTTCGAGATCTCCCGCAGACTCGTTAATACCCAACAGAATTGAATCGCGAAAAGCTGTCGGATCGAACTTCTCCTTTTCATCTATTATTCATTATATTTTATATTATTATCAATTCAATTATCATTAGTTCATTACATTATTCATTGTTTTTCATCAAACATTCCGTTCAATCAAATTATATATCAGTTCAAAAAAATGGGAATTTTTTGATGAAAAACCTTTGTTTCGAATAAATTTATCAAAAAATTAAGACTAATTTAAATAAATAATAATTAAATGATATAACAAAGAGTGAAAAACTGATAAAGCATTAAAATAGAGACAAATAAATGAGAAACTAATAAAACGTTATGAAATGTAATAAAATGTATGCATTGCAGAAAAGGTCAACAAAATGAATACTAAATAGTAATAAATAGTAATAAATGAATGAATGTATGTATGAATGATTACCTCTTTTTCGAGTCTTAATTCTCTGACCCTGAAGTGTTGGTCGTTCTGATGCCTTTTGACTCATACAATCACGAATTATTATATATATTAAAGATAATTAACTGCAAATTCAATTTATTTTTAACTTCAAATTTTTCAATTATTTCTTTTCTCTTTCAAAACAATCAAATGATGATAAATGTCTTCTCTGTTAATCAAATTTATTTGATATTTGATTAGTTTTATAATTATTTGATATTTAATTAATTAAATTAATAATAAAATAGTTACCGCTTTGTGTGCTTGAGTGAAATGAATGTCTTTTATAGGGTTAACACATATAATGATATGAACTAAAAATGTTGTTTTGAACTAATTGTGAAATTGTGGGCACTTTTTGACACTCAAAACGTGGACGTCATCTAAGTATAGGAAATGACATAAAGGAAGTCATTCTTATATACTATTCATTTATTCACTAAAACATAAAATACGTTTTTAAATAAAAACTTTTAGTTATTTGCTTTTGAAATACCAGTAAACTATTCACTAAACTTTTTATAATAAACTATCAATTATTAAAAAAATAAGTGAATAAATCACTATTCGTATTGATTTTAAGTTTCATTTAAGTTAAGCAATTATTTAAATTATTTTTTCATTAGTTAAAAACAAAAGTTTTGTAACGCAATTCTTAAATGTATTTTAATAAGAAGAATAAACAAATTAATTGATTTTAATAATTTTGAATCAATATCTTTCAAGAGGTTAATTCATATTATAGTTATTTTAAATAATATAATAATAGATAAGATTTTAATCAATGGACTAATATTTGAAGTATTTTGAAAACCAAACAAAACGAATTGTGTCGAACATTACAAGTAATAGGAATGATATGAGTTGAGTACAAATAATAGGAATATAAGTAAATTGAGGCCAATTCGGGACCAATACAAAGATAACCCATAGAAGAGTACAACAAATTATACCAATTATACAGTGATTAATAGTCATAAATAGTATTCTTGTTCTTCTGTTTCTCATGAATCGCTTTGAGTTGAAGAGTAGAATCACCAGAATATTAGAGATATAGAAAACTATTATAAAGTAATTGACACTAAATATAATTCCTTTGAATTCCCATAATTTCCATTCATTTTTATTCTTGGAATTTATGTTATTTTTGAATTCTCTATAAATAAGTAATGTTTGAGAACAGACGTAGAGAATGGATAAAATAATATTGCTTTTAATGAATAGCATAGGATGTGAACCAACAATTTCATCAAATTCGTAGTCCATCGATAAACAGATTGAATTAATTTTTGATTAAATATGAACTCGAAATTTATAACCTTTTTTAAGATTCGATATCTATGGAAGACATTTACTAAACGACAGATGTATTTAAATGATTGAAAAAGTAAGCGCGCGATTACAGTATATTTTGATCAAAAAGAATAACATGAATAATCCATTGATGAAGTTTATGAGACTTTAAATTATTAGAGTATTTCAGTTTCTATGAGTATAAAGTGAGTGAATGTCTTAAACTAGAGTTAAAATATTGATTTTTACTATTTATACTATTTTCCGTTCTTTACTATTTATATTTTAGGCTAAACTCAAATTCTTTACGGTTTTAATAACATTGAATTCAAAGTATATGAAAATGTTTTATTTATTGTCGCGTTTATATTAAAAATATTTGAGAATCGCGTGTAAACCACTTTCTTATACAGCTCTCACTTATGATTCAGCTTTCACTCAATCAAAAATAAATATAAAAGTTTTTAATAATCATAAAACTATTTTAATTTTTGAGGAATTTATATTTTATAATTG
>JAQFXV010002398.1:0-10483 GCA_034694065.1 Camisia spinifer
TTCGAATCGCATTAAACTGTTGTTCATTTACTCCTAATCTCATCGCAGCTGAAATTTGTTGCTGAAGTTGTTGTTGAAGTTTTTGCTGTTGTTGTTGAAGTAATTTTTGCTGATATTTTTGTTGCATCAGAATATCACTGAATTCTGGTGGTGGTGGCGGTGCTGCTGATGAAGCGGTTGTTGTGGGTGTCAGACGGCTTTCCGTCGCCTTTTAATTATAAATTATTTGTTATTCAATCAAATGAATGATTTATGAAAGCATACAAGTTGAAAATATGCATAAACGTCATGATCATTTATCATCTTGATTGTAGATTTTCTCAATTCAAAATATTCTTTGAACCGCTAAATGTCGACAGCCTTTTATAATGTCTTTACAATGTCTTTAAACCGCTTCAACAGTAAATTTCGTTGTGAACCAATCAATTTTTCTATTTCATGTTTTGGCATTTTTTTTAATGAAAAATAGACTTTTAATATGCTATCTTAATCTTTTAAAATATTTGTAGCTCAAAAATCACTTTTTTAAAAATTACAAAATAAAAGGGCCCAAAAATTAAAGATAGAAAATCTTTTACATTACGTATAAAAATTTTGAATTATTAATTTACAACACTTATCTTCTAAAAATTCGACTCAAACAAGTTTTAACTTCAATTCAATGATAAGATAAACAATAACTTTTACTTCCGAAAAACATATAAAAATGCGTAAAAATGTTAATAATTACTATCTCTTGATTAGTGTCAAAATATTTATCAATGACTCTGATAAATAATAAGTAAATTCAAATCTTACGGAAACCCAATTACTCGATTGTCATTCTGCGTTTTACAGTTAAAAATTTCTTATAAGAATTTTTCATATATTGAGGCTTCAAAGTACTTTTTTGAGATATACTTTCATTTCTCAAAAATATTAATTTACGAAAATACAGATATTTTAATGGATTTGCCAAACATACATTATTTTTTTAGAATTATAAGCTGTAATAAAAATCTATATTGTATCTGCAAACACTCACTTGTCAATCGAATTTGTCATGCCAAATATTAAAATTACAGTTTAAGAAAAACTATCCTTTTATTATCTAAAACAAAATTAAATGATATTAACAGCTTTTATAAAAGGATATTCAAACGAATCTATTCAAAGGTCAAAGTTCATTAGCATTTCTTAATTAATTTAATTGTTTATTAATTATAAATGAGTTGATTATCATGCGATCACCAGACTGGTGACACCAGTGAGAAATCCTCCGAGTACAATAACAATAAGGTAGAAATGTAATAAACAGTTTTTAGAAGCTGTAAAATAGATGTGAATAATATTTTGTATTCGACTCTAATTCGTGTGGCTCTTTTTCAAGCAGTATTCACCACAAAACGTCAACTCTATACACAGAGTTGAGCTTATGTCAAGTTTTGAAATCGATTTCTCTATAATAGCATTATAAGTTAAACTAGCCACAAACCCATTTAAAAGAACGGTGAAAAACTGTTTTGATTGAAAAGATGAATATTAAATGATTTAAATATATTGAATAATGAATCGATTGATGATTTTTACAAATTAAGAGCATCGAAAATATAAATGATAGCTGGAAACACCGAGGAGCAAATTTGAGGTGCCTTCAGAAAGCTTCAATTTAATGGTATTAACATGATCATTGATCTTCAAAAATTATAGTTATGACTATCTGAATTTGTTAATTTCAGCTCTCTGTACATCCTGAATCTCTCATAATGAGAATTTTTCAGTCAAACAAAAAATCACTTATTCAAACATTTCTAGTTAACTTTTGAACCAAATCGTCAAAATTTTAAAATTTCTGCTGAGATTCTCTGAAAGAATCACCTACAGAAACTTCGGAACAACTCTGTATTTGATCATGATTCTTAGGTATTGTGTGCCCACCAAAATACTGACTATTCAATAATAAAAGTTTATCACAAATATGAGAATGACACATGAATTTTCTCTAATTAGAACATTATAGAACTGAGTTTTTCAGCTGAAAAAAGATAGAACACTGTGGAACTTATGATTGTTGACAAACTTCTATCAATTTTTGATATGTTATACATGATTTTGATGCAGACATGCACAGAGTATGAGAAACTATGAATAACTCGATTTGTGAAAAATTTTGATTTAGAACACTATAGAATTGAGCCGATATATCAATGCTTAAACTATATAACTATTGAGTACTTATAGAAGCCACTGAATGACGACAATCTGTAAACATCTCGAAATGCTAAGGTTTGGCATTTTGTAAAAAATGTTTTAAAAAATTGAAATTGTAAGAAGAAAAAATTAAAAAATATTCAATATAATGATAAATTGCTGAAGAAAAAACGGAAAGCAGAAAGCACTTCGATGGTGTAAAATTGACTTTCTTACATATTAAGCATGCAGTGAAGCCAACCTAACCTACCTTGAAGTGAAGCCTAATCATGATAGGTTTAGTATATTATGTTTAGTCGGGTTAAATTGGCTTTATTGCATGCTAGGTATGTAAGAAAGTCAACTTTACACCATGAAGTGCTTTCTGCTTTCCGATTAGACAACATCTTATTTTTATTGCTAATTTTTTTCTCCAGCATTTCATTCTATTGAAAAGTATTATAATATTAGCATTCATGTGTTAATATTAGTAATACTATGAATTCAATGACCAATAGCGACATCTCAGCAAAAATTTACTGTGAAAAATATCTTACCTGTAAATTTCAGATGAAAATTTTACAATTTTTTGGCATAAGCTTAGAACATATTTTTCAAAAATATATTACATTCAAATTTCTTAAATATTTTGTGTTTTGGCAGTAACTTAACTAAAGTTATACAATACTCTATGTCATTACTATCAAATATAAAACTCTATCTACATCAGTATTGCCCAAGTGGCAGCCCGCGTGCTATACTTGGAACGGCAAGCGTTAAAGTTTGGCACTCGTATATTTTTTGTAATTTCTAAATAATAATTTTAAATCATTTTTCTTGAATATTTATTTAAACTCTCTTTCAGTATTTTATTTCGTTTGATGAAATGTCAGATATTAAAACTTAATCCAAAATTATGAAGGGAATACTCGATAAATTCAACGATAATATTATGAAATTCAGCTGAAAACTCAAAATTAAAAATTTCTAATTTATTCTAAATCTTATGAATCAAAATTTCGTGAAGAGTGTTAAATCCTATTTTTATTTTTAAATTTTTCCGAAGCATATTTTACACAACACAAATTTCTGCCTTGAAAAATGGCCCGCTGACTTAAAACTCTTGGGCATGTCTGATCTACATCATAAATTGAGTAGAAATTTTTTTTCAAAAATGGCTATGGATGAAAGAAAATAAGATAATTTGCCACTCGAATAAAATTGTTTCCAGTAGTTATTATCTTTATTAGAGATAAGATAATAATAAATTATTTGTATAAGTTAATAAGATATTATAAAATTGAAATAAGTGACAAAAATATCTAAAAATATAAATTCAATTATTTTTAATTGAACGTTTTGAATTAGTTGAAATCAGATTTCAAACGAAACATCAGTTTTAAATACCAATGTGATAAAAAAATTTATTTATTTTTTTGCGACAAATGATGATGAATTAAATTGTTATTGTTTTTTTCAGAGGAATATGAGATTTTGGTTTTTGAATAAGAGAGTTTTTTAATAATAAGAATTGAGTGACTAATAAGAAATTCAATACAATAATAGTCGATTGTAAACAAACGCGCGAACTATTAAATAAATGAATGATGAATCAAGTTTATTAGTAAATGAAAAATATTACACAATGTGAAAACAGTTTACAGTAATTTTGACATAAATTAAGTGATAACCAATATTGTAGTTTATTTTCAACTTTTCAAGTATTTATATATTCCTCTAATGTTAATTAAGTTGTGCTTTGGAAAGAATTAAGGATTATGTGGTAAAAAATTCAGAAAACCATAACAAGTTTTGGGTAATTTTTTCACATCAATCTAATAGAATATTGCATCATATTTTGAATTATATTGCTTAATTTTTAAGGATTTTCTGAAGGGAAAAAGAAAATGAGTTTGAAACAACTTGAAGTTATGGCAAAATTTCAAAATGATTTCATTGTTCAATACAAGTTTTCGCGGTTTGAAAATCAAAATATAGTTTTTATTCAAATGGAATGGTATTTTAATACTTTACGTGAAGTTTTGGTTTTTAAACGAAACGAATTCAATAGAAAAGAGTTTCAAACAATGAGTTCAATTTAATATTACATTTCAAGTGAATTATTTCGAGAAATATTAGAAGGAATTAATTATTTGCATAAATTAAATCCTTCAATAATTCATAGAGATTTGAAACCTGTAAATATTTTGATATCTTTTGGAGAGAATGGAAATTTAGTTAAAATAGCAGATTTTGGTTTAGTTGCTTATCATGAATTCGAAGGACAAACACATTTCAAATGTAGAAGAACACGAAATTATTGTGCACCAGAAGTGATGCATTCAAAATATTATGACACGAAATCTGATATTTACAGTTTGGTTGCAATCACTCGAGAACTTTTCGATATCGATATTGATTTGTAAGTTTTAATATTAATTCTGATTTCATTTAATATTCGATTTTTTACAGAGTTTAAAACATTTTTCATAATCATTTAATTTTCTCTCTCTCTCTCTCTCTCTCTCTCTCTCTCTCTCTTTCACTATCATAGTCCCTTTCCATACATTAAATTATCGGAAATTTATTTGAAAAGTGTGTGATTTAGATTTGAAGATTTAGACCATCTTTTTGACCATTTTTCATATTGAAGTTACTTCTATTCTTAACTTTTCTATTCCTTGAAAGCAATTAATATTAGTCCACATTTTCAATAAAAGTATTTCATGTTCTTTTCCAAGTTATCAAAAGTAGGTTTTCAAAAGGATTATTTGGGTATATATTCAATGATGAATAGGGTGACCAAGTTTTGTGACAGAAAAGCAAAGGGTCCCCTTTCTACAATTTTTGAAAATTTATGATTTATTTAAAGTCTTTATTTTTCATAAAAAACAGAAAATAGTCACAAAATTTTAATTAAAAATAAACTCATACTTTTCTAAGATTTCGCAGCATTCAATATAATATAATCATAAAATTAAAAATTTTGCCATTGAAAATTTAAAACTGGAGTCAAAGTAACCAATTGTTTGATAAAATGAACCTAGTTTTGAATTAGGAAACTTGTTTTAATTAATTAAACTCAAAACTGGTATCATTAAACATTAAAACTAAATGTTTGATGAAATAAAATTGTTTTAGTTTCCTTTCAATTATGAATTTAATGAGTAAAAATATGGGCGTTTTTCAAACAAAGACATCATAAAATTTACTCTTAATTAAGAAGGAGAAAATTCTTAGAAATAAATCAATATAAGTCGAATACCTGTTGAGAATTTATTTTTATATACTAATGTTGAGACTTAAACATGACTATTAATGCTCCTTAAATTATCAAATATTCAAATTGACTTCAAAACTAGTATGTCTTTATTTCACAAATAGTGAGAATGTAAATTCATGATTGTTTAAGGTATTTTGTGTTGATTTTTTCAATTTGGTCGAAAACTAGACAAAAGGCGTCCACTTTAGAATACTGACTGGACACTGGATATGTTTTAGCGACAAAACTGGACAATCCAGTTCAAAAACAACCAGTTGGTTACCCTAATGATGAATAACAACCAATACTGCTCAACGTTTAATTGAAGTCCAATGATATCTGTTATTGAAAGTATTTGGAGTGAAACAGAAAAAAAAATTTCTCTGAAAATCCATTGTACTACTTTTTTGTGCTAAACACTTATTTATATGAAAGTAACAGAAATTTTTCAATGGTATTAAGTTACATTTCGCTATATATACATATCCATTGAAAAATTGATTTGAAGCCGAAATATATTCAAATTAATAATTTTCGTTTGATTTATTTTTATTATTAATTTTCTCTAGCATTTTATTCAATTAAAAAAATATTTGAAAAGCGTTTATTTGTAATGAAATTACGACTGCAATGAATTCAATGACAATTACCTTTACTGTTCATATGGTCATGACATTGCTTCACTTCAGTGATATATTATTCCAACTTGAATTTTTTGACAAAATGATTTAATAACATATTCTCATAGAGGATAAAAATATCTTCTTTTATTTGAATTAAAATAGCAAAATTAAATCTATGTGCTCAAAAAATTCAATGCAATTTCATTCTGAATTTTTTACAATGGAAAATTGATTGCTTTATCATTCTCACTTGATTTTTCAATGGCTTGAGATAGGTTTAGGAGAATATTCCAACTCTAAATTGGAATATAGTTTGAAAATTCAATTTTGAACGAAAAATTATTAGATTTTAAATTATTGATGTGAATGATGCTCTGCAATAGAGATAACAATCAATTATATTTTTTTAATAGTGGATTTCAATATTAAGTGACCAAAAAACGAACACTCAGACCCATAGAAATATTAATTTGTATACTCTATTTTTACCAAAGAATTTAAAAACATTCAGTCTCATTTGCTCACCAGGCTAGGTGAAATGAAATCTCGTGTGAAGCGCCCATGGTAGAAGTTTCAATAGAATATTATTTTGGGTTTAAATTAATTTTGAAGAATAATTTTAAATAACTTGTCTTGAATTTCAGATATTTTTTGAAAATATAGAAGAACATTACACTAAGTTTAAAAAATCCCAACTGAGCTATAAATAAGAAATTTCCTAGTTGTAAATTTAGCCAAAAAAATATTCTGAATTCTGAATAGTATTAACTTGGTAGAACTCAATCATAAGATCGAAAAGACTTTTGAATACACTTGTTACCGACTTTTGCCTTTTCAAATTCATCTATTATACAATCTAGAAATGATGTTCAAATATGGAAAACAGATTTATTATGATGCTGATACTGCATCACAATACTGATGTTTACTGTTGCTGAAGATAACATCAATAGTGATATAGAATTCGCTCAATTCGAATATTTTCAATTCGAAAATATACACAAAAAAGATTTTTACACCTTTTTACAGATTTTAAAGAATTTATCAGAAAATCACGCATTGAATACAAGTAAAAGAATTTAACCCAAAATAGTCTCTTATTGAAACTTATACGAAAGCGTACAAAAATATAATTTACTTAAATTTACATGTGCTAAAGCAGATGCTAAAACATTTCTAAGACTTCATGAAACTTTTATTACACCCATTATTGAGTTCGGTAGTGTTGTTTTTATGCCCAATAAATCGCAAGAGAAGTTAATAGAAAAAGTTCCGAAACTGGTGACCAGATTCATTGCATATGAAATGAGTTTATGCTATTCTGACAAAGACGAAAGATTTAAAAAGTTAAAACTAAAAAAATGAGCTGTCAGAAGAAAAATTAAATTCTAGAATATGTTTAATAAAAATTCAGAATATCTCCAGAAACAACATCTAATGAATGGAATACAAGATTGAAGTTCATTGAAAATGATAGGAACGGAACTAAAATTACAAAAGAATTATTGAGAATAACTTAATGTTAAAAATCATTCTTTTATTATTGTTCAAATTATTTTAACGAATAACCTATAAACATAAGAAAAAATACTGACTATAAATGTTTTAATAGCATGGTTAATGATTTCTTGTAATGCAGAGTAGTTCTATTTAATGGAATAATCATACCATTTTTTGATTTCAAATATTCATCATATTTATTTGGGTTCACACATGTTCGTGAATCATCGCATGTATTTGTGCGAAAATAAAATTCAAATTCAAACAATGCTTCATTACGTCTAAAATTTCATCAGAACAAAAATGATAATTTTACGATAATAGATAGATGATAATTGAGACGTTTGCACTACATAATTATGAAATTAATTTTATCATAACGTCAATTAAATGATAAGATATTTGGACTATAAATTCAATTTTATCACAACCAAAATTAGCTGATAAGATATTTGGAATATAACATAATTTTTATCAGAATAAAAATTGATGATAAGTAGGACATTTCTTGATAACATAAAAATTGGAAAAATGTATATATTTGTTTATCAATATATCTTCTCAAATCATTTGGAGCTTCAGCTGTGAAATTGTGAAATATAATTTAAGTAATCTCAATCTATACCCAAGGAATTGCTCATAAAAAGTGATTATTTGAAATGATGGAAAATTGTACTAAATTGAAGTGAATGCTGTTAAGTAATGCAAAATCGATTACATAAATTCAAATGATTAGAAATTTTGGTATAGATTATAAAGTTTTTCATTCAATTGAAGAAGAATATTATGCGATTAAAAAAAAGTCAATTTTGAAGATTAATTAATAAACAATGACAAATCCAAATTTACTTAAACTTTTTGAGAATTATTTTAATATTTGGTTACAACTCTCAGAAACAGGGGATTGTTCTGAAATCGATAGGAGAGATATAAAAATTGAAGGCAAGAAAGGTATGAAATTTTCAAATACTGGTCGATATATTGCATTTTTGATCAAGTCTCATAATTTTTAATCAGAAGTTTATCATTAGTCAAACTTCGATTGAATATGTTCTATCTATTACTGTTAAGACAGTTATGAAAGCAATGCAAATTATTGTCTTATTTTTATATTCACTCAATTTTAAAATCTACTGACAAAAACTTTTATCCGTCTTTCAATGTAATATCAATGTAACTATCATGTCTTGTGCTTTGTTGTGCTTTGCTGTTCAATTTTGATAAAAAATTTCAAACTGAGTTTTGTTTTTCATCCATTAAGAAAAGTCATTGTATGGCAAGCAGTGGCGTAAACAAATCCTATCATTTATATAGATCTCAGAGCTGGCTATCTTATGAGCTATAGTTCAAAGGCTATTGTAAATATAACTTGAAAATGATTGTGATTTTCAGTTTTTGATTTTGCTCATGAAAAATTCAATCTGATTCTCAATGTCATATTTGTACCCCTTTATAGAAATAATTGGTTCAGCCTCTGCTTATACTTATAGTAAAGTTTCCAGGGATTTACTACCATAATATCAATAAATCAATCAAAAAAGTGTAAAAGTAATGAAAAAAGTGACATTTGAAAAATTAAATTTTCTATTAAAAAACATAAACATCATTTTTAAGGAGGGCTAGGTCAGTTTTAAATAAGTTATATGTGGAATTAAAATATATTCAGGACTTGTTCACATATTGTGCACGCAAATTTTAAAGCTATTCCTCCTGCAGAAAAAAACACATTTTCACTCCTTCAAAAGGTGCGCAAACCTATGTGTAGGATTTTCAAATCACTTATCCTGCCACAATGCGCGCACAATGTGAAGGAGCCTTACGAGTAATCTAAAACTGTTCTTACAGAATTGGTAAATAAATTTATTTAGCTTTAAAAATAATTTAAATTTAGACTTTTGAGTTAATTAAAGTTTCAAATTGTGATCGAATATCTGTTCAGAGATAAGAATAATACAGATTTCGGTTGGGAAGTTCTCAAGATATTTATCGAGTATTTGAGTTTTGTTCACTTGATCAGTGATTTTGTAGCCATGATTCAAATTTTAAGTTATCTAATAGATTAGAATCTATTCATACTTTTGACCCTTTTCATATTAAAGTTACTTCTATTCTTAATTTTCCTATCCTTGAAAGCGTTTCATATTCGTCTAAAGACGTATTCCGGAAAGCTAAGGAGGAGTGCATAGGATAATAGATTTTATTGAAAATTTTTATATAGATAAAAGACTGAAAAATAATATGACTAATTCATCGATTTGCCCTTTGACCTCTTAATTGAGCTATAAAAATTAACGAAGTTTATAAATTCAAAAATCAATTACTCAAAAAGGGTTATAGATTTTTCGTAAATTTTAAAACCAAAAAATCTAATCAAATAAGTAGAACAATATATAGAAATTTCAAATTTCCACCTTTCTTTTTAAAAAAGTTATAGCCAATCAAAAATTTCAAAAATTAATTAAAATATGGCGCCCATCTAGATGTTGAAATTTTAAAATTCCATATTTTGGATTGAGATAAGATCTAAAAGATAGGAAGATAAAATTTCAACGTCTAGATGGGCGCCGCATCGAAAAACGCAAAAATCAAATACAGTTTGAATGAGTATTTTTGTAGTTTAAAATTTTCTTTTTTTTCATGTGTGTATTTCTGTGATTTTATTGTATAAAATAAGAAAAAATTTTGAAAGGAATTCTGATAGACTCAAATTTTGACCGTGCTTTGGCACGGGATCCCAGGCTAGTATAACTATATATCTGATATACATTCAGATCTACTCGAAATTTATAAAAAGGAGATGACTTGAGTTTGAGAGCGAAATGGATTACAAAAGTTGAAATCAGTTATAAATGAAGAGAAGTTTACTTACTCTGTCTCTGTCTCTCTCTCTCTCTCTCTCTCTCTCTCTCTCTCTCTCTCTCTCTCTCTC